>JAOBBB020042566.1:0-14807 GCA_025331005.2 Zoanthus gigantus
AAATAACAAAAGGCTTTGAGATGTAAATGAGCAAGCAGCCAATAGACTAATGAAGCATCACACCTAGAACAAAAGATTCTAAACGTGACCGTGCACAAAACATGAAACAAAGAAGCATTGTAATCTTCTTTGTAGTTTGCCAAGTTTCCTAACCAGTCCACTCTAACAACTTTGCGTTGAACAAAATCATAGGCTTGTCGCAAGAATACAGTTTCCCTCACGTGATCCCTCCATCTCCTCCTCCCTCTTTCTGTTGTTTCTTTGTAATTTCTTTCTTTAAACAGAATATACCTATCACAGTTTTATTCTGTTCTTCTCATTTGTTTTCCAGACCACTCCGCTATCCTAGTCTAAATTCTCCGTGGCAGTAACACACTTCAGTTGCTAACTAGAAATACTTTTCAATCAACTTCTGTCATCTCACGCAAAGCTATCGGTGTTTTAGGTTGGATTAGCAGTTGATGATATTAAAGGTGTGCAGGAGAAAGCTGGACTTCAACGATTAGCAATGCAGGTTTGTGTTTTTCATTGTTATTGCTGTTATTACCTTTGCTATCATTGTTATAGTAAACTCAAGTCGAACAAGCGAGTTTTATCTTCTCTTTGATTTAGAATGCACTGTTTTGCTAAATTGCTAACCAGATAAAATATAAAACGCATGATATTAAGACGAAGCCTGGCTAAGTTGATAGAGACTTTGGTTGAGGTGACCCATAGGTTCAGATTCTGCTCAAATACCCAGAGTCAGAGCACAAGGTCCTTGGTTCGACCACTCGCTGTATTAAGATTTGAACATTCTTTTCTGCCAAAACTGACTCGGCTTTCTATCCTGACAATAAAGATCGTAAGTATCAGCTTCCGCTGAGAGCTAACCTGGGGTGGATTTGTGTCCCGTTCAGGTGGACTAAGCTTAACGCTACAGAAACCAAAGATAAGTGCCGACTCCATGGTGCATAAGGCTTCGTAATTAACCAATTGGTTTGCCTCCTACCAGTGGGGATACTTAACTGTTGGGAGGGTAATTTTAACCGTGACACTGAAAAGCTCTTTTCGGGAAATTTTCATTAAAATAATACTGTTGTTTTATTTATTCTTTTTGTTGTTCTTTTTTCTTCTTTTCTTCTTCTTTTTTTCTTCTTTTTTCCTTCTTCTTCTTCTTCTTCTTCTTCTTCTTCTTCTTCTTCTTCTTCTTCTTCTTTCTTCTTCTTTCTTCTTCTTCTTTCTTCTTCTTTCTTCTTCTTCTTCTTCTTCTTCTTCTTCTTCTTCTTCTTCTTTCTTCTTCTTCTTTCTTCTTCTTCTTCTTTCTTCTTCTTCTTTCTTCTTCTTCTTCTTCTTCTTCTTCTTCTTCTTCTTCTTCTTCTTCTTCTAATTCCTCTTCTTCTAATTCTTCTTCTTTCTAACTTCTTCTTTGTTCTTCATTTTCATCTTCTTATTATCATTGATAATTTTCACCTGTTTATCAAACAGGTAGATCTTGTACTTGACGTGGAGAAAGCTCTACCTGCTGTGTTGAGGAAGAAATTCATTACAACTCAGGAGGTAATTCACCCAAACAAAACACGATACTGGAACATCTGGTCTTTCTGGGAACAGACTATTCCTCCAGCACGGGCCTTTATGGATGCCATGAACACAGAGAAGGTCTGTTATCAAGCATCATATCCACAGTACTACGTGCTCTAGACACCTCGAAACCAATGCTATTAAAATCATTGTTTATGTTGTAATAGCCACTCAAAGCAATGCGTAAAACTATATTTTGAATCATTTTTAGACGCCATTAGAAAAGATCCAGAAGAAGCAAGAAGGACTGAAGGAAGAGCTACAACTTGTTAAGGAGAAATTGAAGACGGTTGTTCATCACACAGCACAACTTGAGTTGATGATGAAGGCCATGATGAAACATCACGGATTGTCTGTGGAACCGGAGCAAGAGGAGGGTGACGATGATTAGCTTCACGCACTGCACTAGTATCATAGTCAGTTGGTGACAGTGCTGATAATGGTGGTGACGATTGTGGTGCAAGTGATAATGGTGGAGATAATGATGGTTGTAGTGCTGTCAATGTTGATGATTTGCGGTGGTGGAAATAGTGGTCAATTGTGTGGTGGTGATTGGGATGACAATTGTTGTGGTGATGGTGATGATAGTTATTGCAATGATGTTAGTAATTGTAATGGTGGTGATTGTCTTGATAATGCTAATGTTTTAATGTCGGTTGCGATGATAATGTCAATCTTAATGAAGTTGACAATGAGCGCGACGGTGACGATGGTGGAGGCCGGTAATATATTGTTTTAAAATAAGCCCCTTGACACAAAACAAGGCAGAGAATTGCAGGACATATTTTACTTAAAACTAGAAGTAAAATTTCTAAATTGATAGCAAAACAAACCAGATCGTTCAGAATATCAGCAACAACTTACTGTAAGCCGTGTTTTTTGCTTCTATTTTATAGGTTATAGAATGAGAATTTAAGTTTAAACTACAGAACCTTAAAGTATGCTGCTTAAATCGAAATTTGAAAAGTTTTGAAATGAAGCAAGAAATAGCTTAATCATATTAGTATTTTCTATGGTAGTGTTTTCATATAGAATACTGAGATCAAAAGGAGTTATATCTGTCGAATATTCTGAACTAGCCTTTATCATGTTATGTCGAATTTGTTGCGTTTTTTGCATTATGTCCAAGTTAATCATTCTAATATCAAATCATTGTTATCAAATCATTGTTATCAAATCATCCAGGCAAACAATTCACATTTTTATGGCAGTTTTTTAAAATGCACGCTTCATCTTTGTAAAGGTGTCGTTTGACACGAGGAATCGAAGTATTTTTTTTAAAAAAACATAATTCAAGGCAGGGTTGTTTAAAACGTGAGTTAACTTTATTTCAGATTCTAAGGAAACTCTTCACAATAGAATAGTTACAAAGGTCAAGTAATATTGTTCAAACTTTTCATGAAAAAAAGCTTTTATAAAAATGATACTTTCTAAATACTTTACAATAATTTAATATCTTTAGCAGAGGAACTTTAACCCTAGTGAAAGAACTTTTGCTCCTTCGTATACTAAAATAGTTCTTGCTACAAACTTGTTTGGTAATATAGTCATGAATTTATTCTATTTATTGAAAATATAATATTTAAGATTGTTATATAACTCATAATTTATTGTACGAAAATATTTACTTATTAAGCATTAACTACTAGGTCCGTTAATGGTAAATTGATATTGATAGACGTAAATCTTTCCCTGTGCACTGAGAAACACATAAATGAGATTTTTGATTGGTTAAAAGATTATTGTCAATTTATGTAATTAAATTAAGTATTGCGAAAAAAAGCGTGAAGAAAACATTCAGAATTTAATGAAATTTGAATCGGTAACCTTTGCAATATCGGGGTAGCGCTCTTACCAATTAAGTCGTGAAGGCCTGTGAAGCCACAGTTGTTGTTTGGATGCCGTTAAACCTCGTTGAAACTATATGGTTTGTTTCTTAGGGTTATCTTTTCAAATAACTTAACTATCATACTTAACTACGATGTTTGTTCATAATGTCGTTAGATTCGTGTTAGCTTTATCATGGCTCTTCTCAATCGTTCTTTTCCGTGATGCATTCACTCTAGTAAAGGGCCACAAACACAACTATTTAATGATTAGTCAGCAATTGTAAGCCTCTAATTTGTAGCCGTATATCAAGTGTCACGAAAAATTACATTTTAATTAAGACATTTCCAAGTCTTAATAATTCTTCAAACATGTTCAATTTTTGTATTTATTGACAAAGATATTTTAATAACTTAATGTATATTTCTTCAACATTTGAAATGAATAAATGAAAGCAACTAAAATTATCTTTGTTATTAATGTTGCATTTGCTTTTAAAATATTTGAGCTTCTTGTTACAACACTTAATGGACCCCACTTATTACACTCTGTTTTGGGCGATATCAAAATTTTTCCACTGAGCTGTCTAACTCACGCGCATTTTTACACTTTGATTCAGGTATTATTGTAAGTACAGTGCCATATATTTATGTGACGGACGAATTTGTATGGAGTGCCATGTATTTAATTGATGGACGGACGTTTTTGTTACTGTTTCTAAAGACGTCTCATAACAGAAATATTGGAGTCGAGTTTCGCTACATAAAAATTAGTCTCACAAAATCTCTAAACATTTTTTCTGGGAAATCCTACCCGCCCCCTTCCACACTGCATAGATTGTATAGCACTACACAAGGAAACAGTAAAGAGTTCGCTGAACAATAGAAAATGTATAGAATGCATCGAACTGAGCACCTGTACGTAGTGAAAAGAACTTTCTCGGGACTACAAGGATGTAATAATAAAACATTTTCAGTACTTGTTTAGCTTCATGGGGAAACATTTTAAAATTGTTTCCGATTCCCAAAGTTTGAGGCGAAGATAAAAAACAAACGCATAAAGAAGACAAGAGTAAACCAGAAATGTGATTTTTCTGAGCCCTTTTGATTCGCTTTCCCGTCCTCGTTGCTTAGGGTCCCTGTCACTTTTATGTTAACAGCGACGGAAGAACAAACGTTAACGCAGCGTTTCTATGTTCGCTGTGTCACTTCGTTTAATGTTTCACGTGTCAGTCCATTCTTGTGTCTATTGCACGCGAATAGCAGCAAACCCGAGTGCTTAGAAACACAATCGGCACAATTGTAAACGACTCAACGGACAATACGTCGCGCGTTATAAATAAAACTATTATAATTGCCTTGTCACAGTTTCTGACGCCAATTTGGCGGTTAAACAAAATGGCTAAATAAATTCATTGACAAATAACGTTAACAAAAAGAACCTATAAAGCTAAATCCTTTACGAGCCTAGTGGCCCATAGTTTCTGTAGTGTTAAGCAGATGAGAGTCTTTGACTCCCCTTGGATTGGACACTAATCCACCGCAGGTTAGCTCCCAGCAGACGCTGGTACTCATTTACCTACCCTGGAAGGATGGAAAGCTGTGTTAGCTTAGGTGGAAAAGAAGGTCACAAATATTCAAATCCCGGCAGCGCCGCGGTCGAACTGGGGACCTTGCGGTCGGAAGGCAGAGATCTTACAACTGCACAAACCACACCCACCCAACATTAACAAAACTTTAGCTTTAAAAATGTTGCGAACTGGAATCGGAAGATTCGAACTTTAGCCATAGAAACTTAATGTAAAAATATAGAAAGCGTCCAGTTGTGATTTGAATTTTTTCATAACTTCTATGTATTTTAGTTACGGTAAACTATATATTCAAACACTTTTTGCGTACATTTTTTTTTGCAAGCAGTAGACACAAGCACCATCAGGTGACTATTTTTCATTGTGCTGTGAAATTGTATTTTTATAGTAGTTTTTCATTTCTATGTTAGTGCTTTTATGTATCAATCAATTTGAAACTTCAACATTACCCTCCATCTGGGCAACCCCTGGGGCATTTGAACTTTTGAAATCGCTGTTAGTCAAACTCCCAGCCCCTGGGACAAGATCGCTGGTCAATTGCCCGGCCATGTGGAAAGATTTGAGTTCAAATGTCCCTGCCCCTGGGACTATAAAAAAATGTGTTTTTGCATTCTTTTAATTTAATGGCTGTAATATTTTCATTCATAAGACAGTTTTTAAATGTGCATTAAATAATCAAAGTGCAGCTGAATATTAAACTTGAACATAATACAAAGCTCACTGAACAACCGAACTTTATATATATTAAATAAAAAAGAATAGCCAATACAATGCAGACATTGAAGTTTTATAACACAATATTTCGGCTAGCCATACTCAAACTTTATATGCTGCATGTATGTATAATCAAAATGTTAGCAAATTTAAAGCCTAAAGACACTTAAATTCATCATAGGAAAACGAATAGATGCAATTTAAAATTTTGTTATGCCCTCCCCCTTTTTGTGGTTCAAATTCCCAGTCCCCCGGGCACTTCCTTACATCATATTCCTGGTTCCCGAGAAAAGGCTGCTGTGAAATGCCCGGGGGTTGTTGAAATTTCAAATTTCAAATTTATTATTATTATTACAACTGATTCTTACAACTGGTGAAATGGGAAAGGAATGCTTGAACTACCACAGCAGACTAGCAGAGTTGATTGCTATCAAGAAAGGTAAGGATTACTCCAAAACATTCTCATGGATATGAACAAGAACCTCCTTTGCACTTCTAACATTTGCATTAATCTGTCTCAGAGGAACTAAATCCACTGAAAGGAAATCACGGGACTTTTGCAATATACTCATAAAGAAATTGAGAAATTAATTAATGTTTTTTTAAAACGGACATTTAGGGTTCCATACGTTCTAAACTGTTTCATCTGTTTATATTTCGCCTTTTTTTAAGTATGTTTTTACTATGCAATCTTAATTATTGTAAATAGGGTTTTTATAAATACTATCTGATATATTATGTGTATTATTTGGAAGATATTGTGATTTTTATTTGACCTTTTGTAAATAGTTTTGAATTATTATTTAAAGAATAAAAATTATTATCATCATTATTACTATTATTATTATTATTTCTACTATTATTATTAATATTATTATTATTACTATTATTATTACTATTATTATTATTATTATTATTATTATTATTATTATTATTATTAACTCAGCTAGGTAGATGAACTCGCTAATCGAACGATTAAATTGTCAGTAAACAAAATGGTGGACTTACCCTTTGCCAGTTTGGGTGATGTAGACAGTAGTGAGCCCTCAACAGAGAAATTACCGACTTCACAATGTATGTTTGGATGATTTCAGCGACGAATATTTAAAATCCCGTTATCGGTTCGGCAGGGAGTCGATAGATTTTCTTGTTGATTTACGTTCGGATGATCAAAAGCGTCGTACTGCCCGAAGCCATGCCATCAGTCCATTAGTTCAATTTCTTGTTTCCCTTCGTTATTATGCAAGTGGAAGTTTTCCTGAAGTCACTGGCAACACCTTTGGTCAAATACAAATCCGAATTCAGGCCCCAAGTGCTAAAAATGACTTCGTGAACCGTATTAAATGGATATCATTCGCTAAATGTGGAAGGTGTTTGCAACCACAAAGATGAGAATGTCCATATCGAAGAAAACTTTGCTTGACACTTATTGTAAGGGCCAAATAACCTACTGTCTTTGCTTTTCGGTCTGAATGTGCCAAGAATGAACTTGCAGCAGAGGTAGGCGTGTCTCATAAATGTTGCAAAACTTAAAATTATTATTGATATTAAAAATTTACAATTCCTAATTTATCAGTTTTTGTTTCCTTGTCGTATCTTCAGTTCAGGCAGCGTGGTTGGCGCAGTTAGTAAACAGACTTGCAGATTTGAACATTTGTCCGACTTCATTTTTCGAGTTTCACTGAAGAATTTTATACCGTGAGTGAGCGAGTTAACGAAACACATAAGTTACAAAACAAATAACAACTTTGATAAATTTGTAAGTAACACACCGTAGTGAAAATAATTTTTAAATGTCGTCCTAGGACATGCAATCTCACACATTGAGCGTGGTTGCCGCGCGGAGACTGGGAGTTCAGTTCCTAACTGATCCCGAGGGATTGTGGGTAAATTGAAGTTTAAGTGAAAAAGGTGAAATGTAAAGATTAATTTTGTTTGTTACAGACTCGTGTTTTTGGAGAAGATTTTGGGCTTTACGATTATTTTAGTTTGGAAATAAGACTTTAGTTATTTAATCATGCCTCGGATATTGATAAAAGGAGGAGTGTGGCGGAATACAGAGGTAAGTTTGAAACTTATAAATAAAACTTCACATGATTTGGAGTAGTGAAATAAAAGTTTGTCAAGTTGTTTATAATATTTTTAATCAAACTACATCCCATTGTCTTTCCAGGATGAAATCCTTAAGGCAGCTGTTATGAAATATGGAAAAAATCAGTGGTCGCGAATCGCATCGTTATTGCATCGAAAGTCGGCAAAACAATGCAAAGCTCGCTGGTGAGTTGTCGCATCGTTTGTCGTTGAGCTATTCTGCAAATTAAGTCTAACCGCATACCTTCGAAATCTTTATCATTATTACTTTCATATCTCCCTTGGTGCAAATAGATTCTCTTTTATGGCTCTCAAATTATAATGTCGAGGAGTTTCGTGACACAAGGCGTATTTTGCTGTTGTCTATCTATTCCGTTGCTAAAGGTTATGGGTTAGAGTTCACCTGTGCTAGCTCTCTTAAAATAAAAAACAACAGTCAAGAAATGTGTTTTGTTTGGCGATTATGTTTCAAAGCAAATGTTTTGTTTGGTTCTTTAATTTGAGGTATCTGCTTGTGTCATGAACAATTATCTGGGCCAGTTGTTATGCTTTGCCAATTTATCAAAATCTTAAACAAGCTAGTTAACTATGGCTCTATATTCCAGTTCATTTCATTTAATGTCCATGACCACAAACGCTTACATATGTACACACTATGCAAGTGAGCTATTACTAAAAGTAAATTTTCGTTTCAGGTATGAATGGCTGGACCCCAGTATAAAAAAGGTAACCTACAGATTTTATCTAGTGATAAAATGTGAAAGCAATTTTTTAGAAGTGTTTTCTCAATGCAGTTTTTCCTGGTCAGAGTGGCTGGACAATCTTATGTTGATCTCTTTTTTATTTTATGATTATTTGATTTTATGGGAAAAAATTGATTGATTGCACTAGTTGTTTTTCATTTTTAGACTGAATGGAGTAGAGAAGAAGATGAGAAGTTACTCCATCTTGCTAAGCTCATGCCAACTCAGTGGAGAACAATTGCACCTCTGATTGGTCGCACAGCGTCTCAGTGTCTGGAGCGCTATGAATACCTTTTGTAAGTGGCCTGTTTTTTAATCCAGCTAATTATATATTGATGTTTTATTCATAGGTATAAACATGTTTACAGATTTTTCACAATACATTTTACTATATTTTTCAATGTATAAGTAAACTCTTTAAGATCAAACATTTGAACCCACAAAATGATCTGGACTTATACACAAGCAAAAAAATTGGCAAATAAAATTAATAAAAAGATTTATTTTGAAGTACAATATGAGGTTTAAATTACTTCAGTACCATTACATAGTAAAGGCTTCTGCCTGTGGTAGCATGTTCACATCAGTATTTTTGTATTCAATGCAAATTATTGGTTCAGATTAACAGTTTTAAAAAAATTAAAATGTTTTCTTTTTCAGGGAAAAATATTGTTATGAAGGGAATAATTCTGAAGATAATAAATTGCAATCCTTGCTTCAATGCTGTAAATAAAAGTTCCTGTGTGTAATAATTGAAAATCAAGCTAAATCTTTTACAAGCACTGTGGTCCATGGAGCCGGTGCTTATCTGTTTCTTCGGTGTTAAGAAGATGAGAGTCTTTGACTCCCCATGGACAGGAAACTAATCAATTGCAGATTAGCTCCCAGTAGATGCTGGTACTCATTTACCTACTCCAGAAGGATGGAAAGCTGAGTTAGCTTAGCCAAAAGAAAGGTCGCACAAATATTCAAATCTCAGCAGAGCTGGGATCAAACAGGAGACCTTGCAGTTGGAAGGCAGAAATCTCACCAACTGCACCAACCATGCCCACTCATTAGAAATCAAACTAAGTAAAAAAAAAAAAAAAAATTTAAGGTAAAATAATTTATATGAAATTGATTCGCATTTAAATGTGAAATCGAAAAAGTAAAATGACCAAGTGTTACATTATTGAAGGTTAAGAAGACTACGTATAGCACCTGATATTTAATTCTTTCTTAGCCTCAGTTATAATTACTTAACAAAGAGACTGACAAGTAACTTCTGTTTTGCTTTGTTGGTTATCCAGAGACCAAGCTCAGGCTAAAGATGGTGATAGGAATGATGTCGATGATCCTCGTAAGCTCAGGCCAGGTGAAATTGACCCTAACCCTGAGACTAAACCCGCTAGGCCAGACCCAATTGACATGGATGAAGATGGTAAATAAAATGATACGTTTTATTGTCAAGGTTTCTTCTTTGCAAACTTTGTAGGGACGCTAATTAACCACATGTTGAATATCTTTTGAAAACCTTACTTAAGTATGTTATCATCATTATCATCTTTAATGTCTCTTGTTTCCCACTCCATGGGTTGGACATAATATGAGTTGCCTCCATTGTTTTCTATCCTCTGCCATATCTTCCATATCTTTAATATATATGTGTGTATTTTATATGTCTTAAATTAATAATAAAATTATGTATATATATATATATAAATTTTTTTTTATCCCAGAAATTTTTAATATACAATCATTTACTATATTATCTTCATTATGTATATTAATTTAATTTGTGTTGTGGTAGCACCTGAGAATTAGCGATGTACTTGTATAAGCTAAGTGTACTTAACCACGATAAATAAAGTTTTATCTTATCTTATCTTTATCTTTGCAGAATTGGAAATGTTATCAGAAGCAAGGGCTCGTCTTGCTAACACACAGGGCAAGAAAGCCAAGAGAAAAGCAAGAGAAAAGCAACTTGAAGAAGCCAGGTAAAGAGAATTCTGATACAGTGGCACTGATTGTAATATCAGTTATTGTGAGAGTAACAGTAATTGTTGTCGTTGTCAGGTTTAGGTTTTTTTTGTAGAAGCAGGCTTTTGTGTGGGCTTAGAGGTCTGCTGTTGAACTACAGTATTCATCGAATTTGATACAAATCAGGTTCAAAAAAAAATAAAACACCTTTCGTTTGTTGTCTCTGGTGTTTCTCTTCAATTACTGTAGTGGTTTGTTTGGGTTTACACTTCCATGTATTGCAATGCATTGTTTCTTCCAAATAGTGATTTTATTCAAAGTAGCTGTAATGTTATAATTTTCATGGTTAGAGCTGTTGCCGTAGTTGATTATAGTATTGACAGTGACAGTACGTTTTATGGGTAATATAAATTATCATGGTGGCCTTAAATAAAGACTTCTGGGAAAGAATTTGGCTAATCAGTCAATCAATCCAATTTTGATCCGGTTTATTCAATTTACTCCACTCTAACAGCAATCTCTCCAACTCCCACTCTCCATCTTGCTCGATTCACGGCATCCTCCTTCTCCAAACCAACACTCTTGCTCTCCTTCTCCACTTGCATTTTCCACATTTTCTTTGGTCGTCCTCGCTTCCTCTTGCCCTTCACTTCAAACTCCAATGCTTTTCTCAAAACATGATTAACATTCCTCCTCAACACATGCCCATACCATCTCACTCCATATCAGTGTTGACAGTGACAGTACGTTTTATTGGTAATATAACATGATGGCTTTAAATAAAGACTTCTGAGAAAAAAATGGCTAAAACCTGTGAAAAGGATTACCAGCAGAGGAAGATTGACCTGGATAGAACACACTCTAAGAACACATGCTACAAATCAAGCATTAACATAGAGTAAGTTAACAGGGGAAACTGAAGCATTGAATGCCACAGAACACATGGTGTATAGGGAAGTGCAGCACATGCCACCAGAGATTGCATCATTGGGGTACAAACAGTATCAGTTAGGTATGAGGGAACAAAGTCATGTCTGATGGAGATAAATTGTCACTGGTCCTTGCTCACCATGAGACATATTAACCCTTTCAGCCACAGGCAGTTATCAGCATCTCAGTTCTCCTTACATACCTCCTTACAAAATGATACAATTGGTAATGAGAATTTACGATTTTATTGGGTAAAATGTTTTGTGCAAGCTGAAAAAGAAATTCTCCCAAACTGCTTATCTAAAAATTATGATATTCATTTGGGAGAATTTTGCAATTTGTCAGATGACATATTTAGGGTTTAATAGAATAAATTATTGTGGTAGAGATAAAAGTACACCAATTGTAGTGTTCAGTGTGATAATGAAAGTTCCATTGTCACATTTAGTGATGGCCATGTAGTAAGTGATAACTGCAATTATGATAATTGTGATGATGGTGATAAGATATAATCTCTTTTTAAAATTTTGACAGACGACTAGCAGCACTGCAAAAGAGGCGAGAGCTGAGAGCTGCAGGAATAGAGTAAGAGCCATTCTTTTTTGATGTATTATTTGTATGCAATCAATGAATATCAATCAATGACATGCACTTGTTTGTGCACTGCGTGTAAGTTTCATTTGCATATCTGGAAAATAAACTTTTATAAATTTTTAATAATTTTGATCTGTCTACTTGTTAAGAATTAGACCAAAGAGGAAGAAGAAAAGGGGTGTAGACTATAATGCTGAGATCCCATTTGAGAAGAAACCAGCTCCAGGTAAGTCTCTTGTGAATCAGATGTTTGTTCAATAGTTGTCTTAAAGGGTTATTTAGAAATGGCTACAGGCTGCATTAGTAGACAACTGAGCAAAACATTACGATACAAACTCAGGCCCTGTAGTTGTTGTTCAAAACACTTTTTTGACCTTGAGATGCAAATTGCAAATGTGACATCACTTTTTGGAGAGAAATGACTTTACCCAAGTCCTTTCTAAAGAGCAGAGTCTAAATACACCAAAAACTTTATTTCTTGAAAAAAAAAAGGCCTCTTACTGTAAAACTGTATGAGGAATTTTTTGATTTATTATTGGTATGCAAACCATGAATATTCATCGTGTACTTGTTTGTGCACTGCTTTTAAGTTTCATTTTCATTTTGTTTTACAAAATATATATATTTATATGTCAATTCTGAGTGAGGTTTTAGTATTTTATACAATAACAAAATCATTGCATGTACTCTGATCGATCAATCAGCAATTGTCGATTGTGTCAGTGTGTCTTGTGGCTTTTGATTTATGAATTCTTTGAGTGTTCTGCATGGTTTCTCAGCCTACAGTACAAACCATAGAAACCTGTATTCCATTGATTAATTAAAAGAGATTAATGGAAAGAAATCCAAAGTTACGTTATCTGCATTGACAAAGTTAGTGTACTAATAGTGTTGTAACTTCCAAGTGCCTTTAATAATTATTAGTAATTGTAAGTATTAATTTTTAATGCTATTATAGATACTAGTGCTTTTTACAATGTCTCTGTGTGTTTTTTTATTCACTGTAAAAGGATAATTTGGCTTTGTGGCCCAAATGATATCTTTCTCTTTTGGTCAGTATGTAATGATGTAAAAAAATAAAATATCCAATTACCTTTGCTAGGATTTTATGATGTATCTGATGAGAACTTGCCAACACATGAGCCAGATTTCAAAAGGCTTCGTCAAGACACTTTGGATGGAAAGATGAGAGATGAAATTGAACAGGTTTGACAGGTTTTAATGACCATATTGAAGCAGATGCGGTGGGAGAGATCTACAGTAGGATTCCGCTCCCCAAATAAATTAAATTAGACCCAATATTTTTTATTGACTTTAACTGAGAATTATAAAAGAGTGACTACATTCTTTAAACCAACAAAGCTGGCTGCTTATAAAACAACCACAAAAAATCCTTGAGATGCTTTCATGAACTCTAAGCTTGCAAACAATCTTAACCTACTTACTGTAAATACAAGCTTATTCATATTCAAATCTTAAATCATTTTTATACAATATTAGTTTGTTAACCATTATCAATATACTAGTTGTATTACAAGACTTCATTTATTGATTTATGAATTATAATACTTGGATGCCAAGAAGCCAAGCCCTTAGGGGGACATGAGTATTGATAAAGTAATAAATTTTAAAAAAAAAAAATTAATTATATATTACTGGGATTAGCATTTTATTAATAAGCACTTCATTACAAGATTGATTTATTATAATACTAAGACAAGGTATAACTACTCTGTCGAAACTGAAATAAATGTTTTGAGTGATGTTTGCTCTTTGCACGACCCTACTTCACAATAGGTGTTTGCTGTACTTAGGGGTTCAATGCCATTTTAAAGGCCAATTCAAATGGATCATACATTTTGGTGAAACATTATCCAACATTATTAGGTTATGTTGTTTGATCAATGTTGGATTGTGTTGAATGCTGGAGTGTTCAAACAAATCCAGCAACATCCAACAATGTTGGATTTCAATACCTGGCACGAAATTATGGTATATTTTTGATCGAAACAAAAATGTTGGATGATGTTTGATGAAAAGTTTGAACAAAGTCAAACTTCATTCAACATCGTCCAACACTATCCAACATGCTTGATTGTGCTGTTCAAATGGGTCAAACATTGTGTGTCAAACAATGATTGATAATGTTTGACCAACATGTTTGATCCATTTGAATGGGGCCTTAAGAAAATGAGAAAGTTTTTACCAGTCAAACTGAAATAGACTAACCTTATGGTTGTATTGCAGCAAGAGAGAAAGAAAGATAAAGAGAGAATGAAAAAGAAGAAAGAGAGCAATTTACCAGAGGCCGTCATGCAGATCAACAAGTAAGCTACACAGGTTTCTGCATAGTGAAGACCTATGATGCAACCAGCAACCTGTGATAGCATTTAGCACTAAATTTTATTTGCCTTTGTTGATGTCAATACACCATCTCGAATAATGTCCCTTTGACGACTACTTGATGATTAAAAACCTTTTACAGAATGATGTAATATTAAATATATTGCACCAGTTTTTGACTGGGGGATTTGATGAAAAAGATTAATGTGATGACTCTACACAAAATTAACATAAATTAGTCTAATAATTATTTTGTCCTTATGGTCTTACTTTGTTGAAATAAACAATATAAATAAAAAAGTACCTAATGATGTGCTATGAGATGTAATTTTTACCGTGCCAGCGGCAAGGCCGAACACGGTATAGGTTTTGGTCTTTGGGGTATGTATCTGTCATGCAGAGTTTTTGCAATTCGCACGTGGTGTGGTCCACAGGAAGCCCTGATAGCTATAGCT
>JAOBBB020042621.1:0-24022 GCA_025331005.2 Zoanthus gigantus
ATATATATCTGAAACTTGAGATATGCGCTAGCTCGATTGGCCACTTGACTCGTAAATTCGCTAGCTTGGCCTAGTTGATATTATACCCGTAATGCTCAACAGACGACGTCGTTACCATTCTCTGTAGGAAACACAAGACGCTGTGTCTGGTTAAAGATAACCGTCCGATTGGTGGAATTTGTTTTCGGATGTTTCCCTCACAAAACTTTACAGAGATTGTCTTCTGTGCTGTTACCTCGAACGAGCAAGTGAAGGTATGCAATATGGCGTAAAAGCTTCATAGTTACCTAGTATACAGATTGTGTACTTTACATGTTTAGAACATTAAAATATTTTGCATAATTTAGTTTTTTTTTCACTTTGTTTACAAACATGCGAATCCAGAAGCTTGTCCGTTTTTTTTTCTTTTCTTGTGAATCTCGGTATGTGCTGTAATTTATTGTGGATTATATTCTTCACTTCAAATAAAACTGCAATTTAGGAATCTGTTCGTTTGTTTAAAACAAGTATACTATCTGTATCAATTGAATTATTTGGTTCGTTTCACCAATAATGTTATTATTCACAACTTTATCGCAGAGATATCCTTAAATTTCTAAACAGAGGTAATCGGATATGTAGTTGTAAGTTAAGATTTAAAAGTACTTAAATTATTTGTCATTTGCCGTCGAGCGCCAATGGATTTCTATTTATGCCGGACTTCGTAACTGATTCCAAACCGCTTCTTCGTCATTTTTATCTTTAAATCATTTTAAATTTGACCTTCTATGATATTTACACTCAACTGTAAGAGTTACATCATGTATTAGATTAATCTGACAAAAAAAATAAACCGCGAATTTGAAGATCAGTTTTTGCAGTAGAATGAGGCCCGTGCCAATTAAAAATTCAAACTTACATATTCCAAATAAGGAAACTTGTCCTAAAATCAGGTTGTTAGAGTTCGAGACAGTTTTACCATAGTACGAGCTTACTTCGTAAAATGAATATGACGTGATGTTGTTTCACGTCTGATTGGCTATTAATTAAACAATTTCACTCCTTGTTTTAATTTCTCTCATGTTTTTTTTTTTATAATAAATGTATTACACAACTGACCGCGAGAGGACTCGGGCCAGTTTACCAAGATTTGAAACTAAGTGGTAGTCTAAACTGATAAAAAACTGGGCGAACAATGAAAATATAACCGAGTTCGACAGCAATTGACAATACACAGATTAAGGTGAAAACCAAATACCGTAAAATTCCTATAATAAGCCCCGGGGCTTGTTTTTGATCAAAGAGCCTTTTCGCCAAATTTTTCTTGGGGGGATCGCTCATATTCGGGACGAATATTTGCATTTTGAAAACGCTAGTTTTTGTTTAAGCAGTTGTAATTTTACTGTCAAAAAAGGAACTGTTTCTGATATTCAATTCAAAATAGCAGGTGAAGAGCGACCAGCACCAGAAGGAGTGTGGGTGCAAGGTGGTAGAATTGAACTGCCGGCAATCTTTTTTTATTTATGGTCTCAAGAAAAACAGGGGAAAAGTTAGAGATGCTTTGTGGCAAAAACTTCACCAGTGAAGTTCTGTGGTCCGTACTGTAAACATAAACTACCGAACACACACTGTATATAAATACCCCCTAAGTTTAACGATATGTTTAAATTTAATTATTCCAAATATAACTACCGGGGACTTATTTTCGGGGAGCTTAAGGAGTTTTTCGTTTTAAAAGTTCGTTCCTAAGCGCTCCGGGGCTTATAGACGGTGGGACATGTTATCGGAATTTTACGGTAAATTGTTTCACTTCTTTGTTGATGTTGGCCATCTCAACTTCATCAGAAAGAGAATACAAACAACATTTACAAAACATATTATTAAACAGAACACATGTTCCAGTTTTTAAATATTTATATAATATAGATAGGACGCAACGCGCGCCCTGATTGGTCAAAACTGTGTTTTATCAGAATATAAAACATAGAAAAAGCGTGTTTTATTGTTTTTCAGCGTGTAAAATAAATCATAAATAGCAAATGAAGAAGGCTAAGTGGTGTATTAGACGGTGATAAAACACTCTGGGTACTGGAAAACACTCGAGTGTTTTCTACATTTCCCTCGTGTTCTCAAATGCCCATCAAGTTTTATATCATATTCCAATACACAGCTTAGGCTTCTTTATCTGTTGAAAAAATCGTCAAGTTTGACTAATACAAAATGCTACTTCGTTTAAAAATATTTGTTTGTGTTATTTGAAATGGCATGATACTGATAAATACGTTTGCATCTCAAGGGTTATGGGACCCACCTTATGAATCACTTGAAAGATTACCATGTGAAACACAACGTGCTGAACTTCTTAACATACGCTGATGAGTACGCTATTGGTTACTTCAAGAAACAGGTCTGTGAACTGTCATGCTTCTCCTATCTAAAGCCAAAAATTATCCTTTTCCGAGCCCAGTGGCTCATTCAAACTGGCTCTTATTTCCAGTTTCCATAGTGTTACTCAGATGCCTACCCCTGGACGTGACACTAATCCATCGTAGGTTAGCTCCCAGCAGACCCTGGTACTCATTTACCTACCCCGGAAGGATGGAAAGCTGAGTTAGCATAGGTGGGAAAGAAGGTCACACAAATATTTAGATCTCGGTAAAGCCGAGATCGAACTGGGAACCTTGTGGCTGGAAGGCAGAGGTCTTACCAACTGCCAACAAAGCACTTTCAAAATGTCTGTCATGTTTATTACGTCGAGCAAGATAATTACATTTTAGTGTTTATCAAACAACCACTATCCATTTTTGTGGGTTCTGATTGGTTCCCGTAGTTGCCAATATGCACGACTGTTAGTTAATTTTGTGAAGGAAGCCAATTTCAGTTTCAAATCAGTTTCACACGAGCACATTTTGTTTTTTAAGAGGAAGCCATTCCAGCGAACACAAAGTAAGCAAAAAAAACTTGGTTTTTCGATTTTTACTGTAAGAACGAACGTTTTTCTTTCAGAATTTGCTTAAATCCACGAGAGTGCTATTCAAAACAAAAACAATAAATTAATGTAATTAAATTAAATTAATTAAATAAATGTAAACTAAACTCTCCAAATGCTAACCAAAGTTAGGGAGCGCGCGTGCTAAAATATAAAAAAAAGATTACATTGTATTGTTTCTTTGAAAATTCAGTTAAATTTAAAGAAATAAAAATTCCTTTCGGGGTCGATGTCTAGCACTATAGACATATACCATGAGGCTTTGCGTCGTCGAATATTCCACCACTGTTCACCGGGAATCAGGTTGGCGTAGTGGTCATACCTTCCCACCTCTAAGACCCGGGATCGATTCCCGGGGTCCGCATGTGGGCGGAGATTTGTTCATCGCTATCTGACTCCGAGGGTTTTTCTCCGGGTACTCCGGTCTTCCTCCCTTCTTGACGCTGTGCTCTGAGGTCACGCATGGTCCGTATAGCGGAAGCCAGGGGCGCCTATATATGCTTTCGGTCCGACCTCGTTGAGCTGCGCTGCCTCTGTACTTTGGGGCGGTGATGAGCGCGAGTCTTTTTTTCTTTCTTTCTTTCTTTCTTTCTTTCTTTCTTTCTTTCTTTCTTTCTCTCTCTCTCTCTCTCTCTCTCTCTCTCTCTCTCTCTCTCTCTCTCTTTCTCTCTCTCTCTTTCTTTCTTTCTTTCTTTCTTTCTTTCTTTTCCAATCATGGAAGGTGAATGACATAATAGGACATTTAGTCCCCTACAAGATGTATCACCAAAAAAAAATTTTCCAGGGGGAAAAAGAAAAAGGCAGTACAAACAACATGTAGATAAAGCCCTCCCTGATCCAACTTAAGCTGTCATATTTGGAACTTCCACAGAGGCTGCAAGTCCAAAATTGGCATATGCAGCCTAAATGTAGGATCTACATTCCTACTGATTCACATATTCTCCATAGAGGAAGATTATCGATTAACAGAATTTCAGGAGCTAATATTAATCAGTTAACTGATACTCAACTTGCAGAGTTATGTACAGTAGACAGCACCAGTTTGATTCTGTGTGACTGCAACTGATGTATTTCTTCTTATCCACTTACCAATAAATATATATATGCACTAAACACTACAGAAACCAGAACTAAGCACCAGTCCCATGGGTCACTAGACTTGGATGAAGATTTAGCTAGCTTAATAATCATTGTTACTTTGTTATAACATTTAAGAAAACTTTAAATCGATATCCATAAAAAATGTATTGTATTTAAACTGAATAGATACAACAAACAGCACTAACTTACCACGCTGATGAAGGATAACAACTGCTGGGAACTCGGTTATACCAAACATCTCACAAACTTTACTGCAAATACATTCAATCATTATAATCATAACTATCAAATGTTTTGCTTTCATCATCTTTGCAATACAATCATGATCATCACTGCCATCATTACAATAGTTATCATCATCTTGCCTATCCTAACCATAATCACTGACAATGGCACCACTAACATTATCATCATCATCATCACCATTAAGATTATCTACCACTGTCATCATCACCATGATCACAACCATTACCATTATGATAATAATTAATGTCGTCAACACTATCATTGTTATCACTGTCAATAGTTTCCAGTCCCTGCTCTTGGAATTATCACTGTCACTTTCCCTCATCATCAATATTGTCACTTTCATCTTTGAATCACAATCATTTTCATTGCCATCAATTCTTTCATCAATATCATCAAGTGTTGTGACCAACACCGGCCATCACCATCACTATCACCATCACCATTACTATCAGCAGTAACCTTAATCATACACTGGTTGTAAAAAGAACAAAAACAAAGAATGTTTTCCCCACTTTTAATGGAGTCTTACCTTTCTTCTTTGGAGAAAGGAAGCACTATATATGCTTCAACTGCAATGGTGACATCATCTCTCCTCCTTACAACCTTTGGATGGAACAGTAGTCATAATCACTTACAGTACACTGATGAAGCTATAAGTAACACAACTGCAGTTTTGGAAGCCTTGTTAACTATTTACCTTTGAAAGAGTATCTTCTAGAATGGCATGATACAGTGTATTGGGGATACCAATTACTACATATCCACTTTGCTGGAATTGAAATTTATCATCTTCTCTCAACACAAGTGGTGGTAGTCTTCTGGCAAACACATTCTTCTGCAGTCAAAAGAAACACCTGAAAGTTAATAATGATCCCAGGATTCTGATGAAGTGTAACAGTGCTTCCCTTTTCAACTTTACATCATCATCATCAAATGAATCCAATTTTGATCGATCCGGGTTTATCCGGTAAAAGGGGGTGGCCGGATTTACCCCACTCTAACAACAATCTCTTCAACTCCCACTCTCCATCTCGCTCAATTCAAGGCATCCTCCCTCTCCAAACCAACACTCTTGCTCTCCCTCTCCACTTACGTGTTCTTACAACACAACATTTTAATACTTAGATTCCTAAGTGTAAAGCTGATAACAAATATATTTTTCCTAGGCTCAATAACATCTTAGAAAGGATGACAGATGTACCCAAAATTGTTTATACAACTAAAAAACTGCACAAACATACCACAGTTCTAAGCCACCGTCGAAGAGTTTTTCGATGCCATGTTGGTTGAAAGGTGAGCGGAGATGATGAGGTACCAATATAACATGCCAATACTGGACTCGGGACACCAGGGAGAAGGTGGACATCTACTGAAGCCTTAAATGAAATGATTTATTATCTGTGTTAATTTTCAATTGAATCATTGGGGAATGTATTCACAATCCATATACAAACCTTGTCTCATGCTCCAATTTCAGTCAACACTCCAGAGATTAAACTTCATATGGTGATTGAGTGAGAAATCGGTAGGATATTTTTATCTGAAATTTTGACCTTAATAGCGTAACTTTTGAGTCTATGAAATAAGCAGGGATAACAATAACCTTACAGCCTGGCCAGCCAGACAGTGATTAAGCAGCAGTCACTGCACATGGAAAGAAGGGGTGATCAATTCAAATTGCACGTCACTTTCCATTAAAGAAGAAACGTTTGGTGAAGACCATGTAAGTCCATTATACATATATATTGATGTAAGATTATGATTATTATGTATATTGTCAAAATCATTACAATCAAACCTCTCTAATACAGACACTGAGGCAATGGAGCAAAGTGTCCATATTAGAGAGCAGTCCTTATTATTAGAGAGGTGTCCTTATTATAGAGATCATTATGATGACATCACTTTGAAGACCCCAATATGGTCAAAGTATTTTCTATTACTTTATTTGTAATTATGATTTAATATAAGCTTTAAAAAGAAACATTCTGACATGTTCTAATTCTAAAGTGTCGATGTTTGCATAACTGCCAACAGTAAATGGTACATACTGGAGTGTCCATAATAAAATAGGTGAAGTATGAATTTGCTTCCAAGGGCCGAGATTTTGTGTCTGTTGTCTGTATTAGAGAGGGTTTGTATTATAGAGGCCTTTTAGAGGAAATTGCATGAGAATTTTGTCGATACATATTTTTAAATACTTTCTCTGATAAAATTTTTTTTAAAAAACATGAACTATCAGCAACCGATCCTGTTACTTTTGTCAGGTGAATGAATAAGATTCAAGATGCAGATCGGTTATTAAGTGAGTCTGAAATTAGCAATAAAGCTGGTGAGACATAATATAGTACAAAAAACAAGACAATTATAGGAGACTGGGTGTGAAAATTAATGTTTGTCTAAGAGAATCTTGTACTGTCCCAGGAGATTAAAAGAATTGTTATCTGATTGAGCAGTTTTCCTGTGTGCCAGCTTTCTAGAATCTTTCGTGTTTGGTCGTTCGCTTTATCATTGGTCATATTATTTTATTGCTTTTTCTTCATTCTGGGGCATATTTTCGGACATCTGCAATAGGCCTGAACTCAAATTTATAAATTTAATATGGTGGCTATATGCTGAAGTTGCCAAGACATTGCAAAGCAATTGTTCAGTCATTCTGTGGTCTGCTGACAGGCTACTGTATTCATTTCAACAACTAAAACTGAAAAACGGTACATTGCTAAAACAACTAACAGTCAGTAGTTTACACAATCATCTTTAGTTAATAAAAAATTGTTCTTCTGTTTGCATTTGATAGACCAATTGATCTACTGGTCAAAGCACTTTGACAGCCATAACACTTACCAGTGACAAGCGTGACAGGTGTTACAGATTCAACTGAGAACCCTGTTCTCCCAACCTGCTAGCACCTATCGCATATTAATGTTGGTACCCTAGTAAACCAGCTTATAAATAAATGTAAGAATTCATTTTGTTTTTTTGGAAGCTCAGACTTAATCCACATCAAATCTTTCAGCCCCAAGTAGAGGCTTGTCATGGCACTCATTTATACAGCTCAACTAAGGTTTTTTTAAGTGTTTTGCTCAAGGTTTTAACACAGTGGTTTTACAATAGGATCTGAACACACAAACTTGTGACTATGAATAACAGGTACTTCTACTCAACTACTATGCCACTGAAGAATATATTATTGGCTCACCTCAAATCTGCTTACTTTTGCAAACGTCCACTCCTTATAAGGCTTATCATAAACTAATGTCTTAAGTGAGTTACAGAGGCTCTCTTCTTCATTTGAAGACACTCCTATGGCAAAATAATTCAAATAAATACTGAAAAGCAACCAAGAATGTGTTTCATTTAGAAAAAAATTTATGATATAGGGTCTGTATAATTATAACTCCACGTTAAAATTATGTTCGTCCTCTTTCACAGTGTATGGAGATAACCAGGGGTGTTTTGACAATCTTCATTGTCCCCAGTCTCTGGATTTTGACAACCAGTAGTCACTTGAGGGTGGAAAATTTGACTTGCCTGCCATCTTAGTTTTTGAAGAAGTTGAGAAAAGCCTGGAAACCAGAGTGCAAGCCTTGGCAGTCAAATAGCATATTTTCAGCATTCATGCATTCAAAGAAAAACAATTGCTGACTTTCATATCAAGAAGGCCTGGGTACAAGTACCTTAAACACTGTAAATAGCAAAATCCCAAGGTTTTATGTTAAACAGATCACTAGTTAATGATTAAACACAGTTTGAAAATACAAGAATTTCTAAATAAACCTTATGAGAATTTAAGAACTTGGTTTGCATGAACTATGAGCAATTTTTTCATGTTTTAAGTAGATTCTCAGACATTGAGGAACAAGCAGCGATTGTTATCACTATCCCTTGTTGTTTATCATTGTGGAGTCTGCACTTGGATTGTGGATTGCATGTGGTCCTCAAATCAATTAAGCTACAATCTGTCAATTCATTATGTTCAATGTTGTTGAAGTAGGAGTTGAAGAACAGGTTAGTAATTGTTTTTATTCTTTTGGAATGATTACAGATTAGTAACAGTTTGTATTTTATCTGGCTTGTTGTGGTTTTAAGAAGAACAACTTAATAATGTTCGCTGTTGTTGAAGTAAAAGAGATTGAAGAAAGATTAGTAACTGTTATTGAAAATCTCTACGCCTATGCTATGACATTCTTCAAGTTCAACTAGCACTGCCCCATGGCCAGCACTTTGACACTTTGGGATCGTCCCAGGGTGGGAATTTTGACCATCAATCTTTTAAAATGTCAAAATTCCCCCATGTACCCCTTCCCCACCCATCCCCAGGATAAGACATTGCTGGGTGCATTAGAGGCTTCCTGCTTTATAAATGTGTGAATTTACTCTAATTACATAAATAAAAATATAGAAAGGTAATTGTTATGGGTTTTAAATTTTTAAAAATTATTTAAGCTTGTTTTTGTTGCAAATTTGGTGTCCTCTCGATTAGCCCTGCTATTTATGATAGTCGTCACTCAAATTGTGCAATATTTATACATATTTTTAATTACTCTGTATTTACCCACAGATATTATTATTCTAATCTATCTACAATTATTATTAAAAAACTGTATTAGTAACACAAACTGAGTTAAATAAAATGATGATGATTCCGTCCCTTGTTTTATTTTTTGACCAAGCCACGAAGCATCTGTTTTCATTTACGACTTAACGATTCGAAAGACAACACAGCTAGGGTTTAACAGGAGTGGGAATCCAGAGAATTTAGGATAGAACCTTCTAATTTACCTGGGTTTGTAAACAAGACGCAGATTGGCCATTTCTCCTCTGCATTCCTGACTCGAGCAGCAAGAACTTGAAACTCGATTGGAAGCAAAACATCGCCTCCATCTTCCTTTGTGCAAACTGTTTCCCAGAAACTTTACTTTAATGAAATGATAGCTTAATAAAATTTCAAATGTTTAGAAATCAGTATAAAACTTACCATACACCGCAAATATAAGATCGATAGAAACTGTTGTTAAGATAAACAACATTCCAGACGCCATATTGGCTGTGTCACTGCTTTGGTAATCTGGTACCGAGAACGACTCAAGTGAATGGTGATGGGATGAATTAATTTTTTTTTATTGTGCCAAAGCAAATATATTTCAAAAGAAAAACAGTTGTAAGCCATTTGAAAATATCAAATACTCTATTGCTTCATCGTTATATTATATTTATATGTTTGAAAAATATTCTCTGAGTAAAAACATTGTTTTTAAGCCCTTCCCACTCACCTAGCTCGCCGTATTCATTTAGACGCGCGAATTTCAACTTCCAGGTCGAGCATTGTACAGTTTAGTTGACAATAATCAGTTTACACAGGGGCGTAGCCAGGGGGGTTTCCAGGGGTTTTGGTCCCGAATCCCCCTCTCAATCCTCGATCCTTCACTGTGTCAATTTTTAGAGCTACCTCACTGGAATACTTAAATCACTA
The DNA here is from genome assembly GCA_025331005.2 of Zoanthus gigantus. NCBI lineage: Eukaryota > Metazoa > Cnidaria > Anthozoa > Zoantharia > Zoanthidae > Zoanthus > Zoanthus gigantus. The sequence goes on from JAOBBB020042621.1 coordinate 9,792, forward strand.
ACCAAACAGTTTTGGTGATTTGGAACACTCTCCCCCCTCCTCTTAAAAATGCTGGCTACGTACGTGCCCCTTACAGCCAGAAATATATCAGCTGAATGGGTACTCCTCAGCCTACAGATATCTTAACGGGTCAATACGTTGCACAAGCCTTTTTTTTTTTTTTTCAAAATAGAAATAACCCGACCAGAAATTTCCGAATTTTTGTATAATTCTCCTACCTGCATGAAATATGAAATGTCGATTCTTAACATTCTCTTGTGAGTCTTTTTATGGAATGAAAAAAGTCAAAATTTTGTTCTTACTAGTTTTAGGTAAGTACCAGAGGTTAATGTATATGCACTGTGTTGTATAGCTAATTTATTTTGAATTCAAACTTTTTGCCATAATGCGTTCACCCGTGTAACATAGTCACTTTGCTTGTACCTGCATTGCAGGGCTGAACTTCAAACAAACCTGAAATCAAAGTGTTTCATTATTAATTACCTCGCTTATTTTACAAAGTAAAATGGAGGGTTCTTGCCCTGTTTGAATAGAGCACCAAAGTGTAACTAAGATACTACCAAATAATTCCGGTGAGAGAATTTTTGTTTCATCTGAAAACTCCAGCACTTTCTATATATTTCATTAGCCCGATGCCGATGGCAATTAAAGACATGCTAGGTACAAGAATTGACTCATAGCAATCTGTGAAGTTGGAAAGTGAGTTACAAACAAAATATGGTTCCTGAATTAATCATCGTAAGTTAGATTGGACAACGCAAGCAGTTGAATTCATTTTATTCTTCGTTTTTTCCTCTTTAAAAAAAGTTAGAAAATTTGTGTTGTACTCGGATTTGAAAGTGAGAAAGAATGCAACGCGAGGAAAATTATACATGCGACTGTTAGACGAAAATATGAGAAGTAAAGGAATGCGAAAAGCAAATTTAACAAATCAAATCAAAGAAGTCTAACTCCTCATTCAGACAAGACAATGGCCATTGGTGATTGTGGCTATAAGTGCATTAAATTTATGGTGTTTTTCTTCAATCTCCTGTTCTGGTTGGCCGGTTGTGCCATTATTGGTATTGGCATATGGCTATTAACAAACAAAAATGAAGTTGCCGGCGACTACACTCAATTGACTGGGAGTGTAAACTACAAAGCAGCACCCATTTTGTGTATTGCTATTGGTGCTATCACAGTTGTGGTCGCTTTCCTGGCATGTTGTGGTGCCAAGCTGGAGAATCAATGCATGCTTGCTACTTATTTTGCTGCCATCGTTGTAATCTTTTGCTTAGAGATCACAGCTATTGTTCTTGCTTATACATACCGTGAAAAAATTGAAAAGAACTTGCGAGAGGAAATTACAGACACTATGAATGGTTATATGCTACGGCAACATCAGGTCATATCTAGAGCAATTGATGATATACAAAAAGATTTCAAGTGCTGTGGAAACAGTGGTTACAGGGACTGGTTTGAGACTGAATGGGGAAGGCAACACAAAGGCAGTGTTCCTCGGAGCTGTTGCAAAGATGTCACAGATGCATCTTGCAATAAACATGCACGAGAAGATCCTACCAAAATTTACCGTCAAGGTTGTTACAAATATGTTAGGAAGTATTTGTTGAATAACTTGCATGTGATAAGTGGGTTTGGCATCTGGATTGCTGTTATACAGTTGATGGGCATGATATTTGCAATGTGCTTGTGTTGCAAGATTAGAATGGGAGATGACACTTACGCTTAACTGGGTTAGCAGGGCTGTAACCGTCTGTCCCTCCCTTAAAGAAAATGTGTAATTACCCAGACCTAAACTTCTGCATTTCTATGTTGGATATACAGTGCCGAGTGGGCCAAAACATGGATTTATTAAAATCTAGGTTGATCATCGCCATTGTGTGATAATTAACAAGTTGAAAGGTCAAAAAATCAACTTTTTTACTCCAATTGATTCAAAATTTACAATAACAACAACAAAACTTTACTATGTTCTTATATTAACACAACTGAGGCTAGCCAAGGCGAGTTGGAAGGTATAAAATTTAATAGAAAACAGTTTAATAAAACCTTTGATACCGATTAAACAGTACAAGTCAAAAAGAATAATTTTGATGAATACATATCAGATAATCAGACTAGTCCATCTAAGGTACTATAAGATATGACTGCTAAACATCGCTGTATAATCCGTTATTATTTTGAACTTCTAATAACTTTACACGGTACATTTAATCTTTGGTATTTATTAATCATAACTCTAAGAAATTAAGCCGTAAAATACCAATCACTCCTCCCTTGAGCAGAACTGTGTAGAATGACCTGGTTGAATTCAGTGAGGCGTAGCGCTATAGTGATCCTAGTAACACTTGTGAGTGAAAAAGTCTACAAAGGGTTCTAGCGCGCCGAGATTCGCTTTTGCAGTCTGTTTTTCATTGATTAGTATATGTAAGCAATTTAATTAACTAGCGTGCTACCGTAGTAAGTAACAGATGTTCTGTTGAATCCAACATAAATTAATGATGTCTAGTAATAGTAGTTGTGAATTCGTAATTTTCTATTCAAATCATGACCGTAAGGACCGTTTTCAATAACACTAGTAATAGTTCTCAATGGAGCTGCCACCAATCTTTTAAAGACAGCATGCAATAAACATTTCATTTTAATAAGTTGGTCCCAGAATCCTTTCGGGCGGTTAGTCCCGGAGATCCTTTGCGAGCTTGCGGGCAATTTTTTTGGTCTGAATGTCTCAGGGTTGGCTTTTGTCATCTAATGTGAAGAGCTTCTTTGATTTTATGATCTATGCCAACGAGAGCACTAGTAAGAATTCTAAATCAATGCTCACCGCATTTTTCACGACATCCCTCTGTGAATGCTTAAGATGTTCATAAATGTGTGGTAATCATTTCATGCAGTTGACAACTTCATATCTTTCACATACAGCACACTGCCTGTAGAGCTATTTAAAATACTACACCAGTAAAAAAGCATTTTCTTTAATACAGAGCAAAGCACTGGTTGGACTACACCAAAAGTTCAAATAAGACTATGTTGCATTAAAAATTTTGTTTTACAAATTCTTGCAGATTCAAATCTCAAAGCTAGATGCGTACAGAGAGAATAATAATTAGTTATTTTTTCTCTTGTTAATAACTCTGGTCAGAGTTTGACTCTCGGTTTTCAATATAGCAGTTCTCCGTTTCTAATTATGCATGACTAAGAGAAACGCCATACTTTCGTCCGTGATCTAACAAGGTTGTTACAACCTGATGTAACGATGACAAAATGCCACGCCCCATTCTCTTTGACAATCGAACTGTAAGCCTTTTCTGAAGGCGATTTTTAATTAAATTTAGCCTTATACAAATTAAAGTAATTTCTTTGTTTGATACTTTTGCTGAATGTTCCAGCGATAAACATAGTACGAAGTTTCGAATTGACGTTGTGACATCAGAGGCAACTGTTCTGAGCCCGCGATAAAAGTGCAGTATGGCGCCCGCTTGAGGGTTCGACTTGCTGTTTTGTGACAATTTTTTCAAAAAGACAGATCAACGACTCACTCTGTAATCTACACTTTTGGAATCTTGATAAAATGCACTTCAATAATTTTGGCGTTCAGCTTCCCTACTTTGGGCTATATCATCGTTGTGAGCCCAGAAGTCAGCAACGTTAAAACCTTTAAGTTTTAATAGTGAGTACGTGAAAAAAAAATTAATTTCAAATACAAATAAAAATCATACTGATCCACAGTTGTTTTTTAACAGCGCATTTTCCGGCTCTAATTAAAACATGCTCCAGTTCTTGCTATTTTTAGTCAGGAGGCGTCCTGAAAGCGATCTTTATATATGTATTTAGTAAAATTACTCGGATGATTACAGATGTCCCCGGTTCTCTCATTGGTGAATGCTTGCGTATATATGCCGGCTGGCCGACGTGAGGACAAATTTTCAAAATGAAGGAAAACGCTATTCCGAAAAGAACTAAAGATAAAAATAACTTCAAGATAACACTTTTCAAAGGTAATAGAAATATCGGTGTCGTGGTCGATACGCGCGAGTCAGCAAATGACAACAGCAAATGACAACAACAAAATTTCCTTTATGCGACAGCATGGTCTCAACAACAAACCCTAAGCGCAATTTTACTAAAACAATTATTCGCCTTAGGCAGGGTGAATATATGGTGAACATATGGTGAATATTCATTTTGCCTTCGGAGAATTTATAATCGCTAAATACAGTATGCTAGCATAAGTTTGTTTGTTAAATGAAATATAAAACAATTAATTCTCTATCATTTTGGCTCGAATGTGGAAAACTAAAACTGCGGAATCGGAAAACTAAAAATCGCCTCGGACTATCATCAGAAATGTTTATCATATAAATCGTAGTAGCTGTTTAGATGCATGTGAAGCACGACCAGCGAAGCTGCAGAGGAATTACTGTAAATTCCTTCAAGCACCATACTGTAGTTGAAAGGTAATAAAAACACAAAAGGAGGGGGGGGGAAGGTGGTAGGGGGAGTACGAACTTAACTTCCATTAGACGTTCAACGGTAATAATTTGATTTTAAGACTCCTTCTAAATAATTCAAAGCTTTACACTTCCCTGTTGTCATTCTTTCCCAGCCGCATTTTTTTTCATTTAATAACTCTGCCGAACTGAAATCAGTTTGTTGCTAGACCAAAGTAAATTGTTGTTCATCGTCCATGTGGTTGTGAACATTTAACACTATGTGCACATTTGATATTATGAACGAGCGTTGAGGTTATGTAGCTCTTACAGGTATGGTTTCATAGCTCAATTGTTTTACACCGCGGTGCAAACTTTGTCACAATAATCATAACCGCAACGATCATTCATAACGCCATTGTTTAGACCGCGGTACAAACTCATTCTCAATAAGCGAAACCGCGACAATCATTCATAACTTCATTGTTTCAATCTCAATAATCATAACCGCGATGGTCATTCATAACGTCAGTTTTACACCGCTGTACGAACTCAGTCTCCACTATCGTTATAAACTTTAGAGTGGCAACGATGGACCCACTAAAATTTCCCCTGTTCTCTTAGTTATGCCTACATTGCTCAGTTGGGTAGAGCGCTGGACCGGAATCACAAAGGTAAAGTCTCAGAATCCTGGTGAAGCCAGAAAATATTTCTTTCAGACTTTTCCTACGCAATTTCTTAAATTGCGCATATGATCGTGAAACTTGTTCATAACGTTATTGTTTACACCGCGCGGTACAAACTTTGTCTCAATAATCTTGAAATTTAATTTGGTCGTCCAGCTATGATATACAGAGCTTGTTCACGCAGGTACTCCTCCCAAGAAACCAACCTGAACAATAAAATTGAAGTAAACTGTTATTTATACAATTTAGACTCAACTATCAAAACATCGCGTCATTGTTTCCAAACTCAATATCAACTTTAGAATCAAAACAATCTTTTAAGAGCCATCTACGTACTTCTACTAGTCTAGGAACGTGTGCATGTGTGTTCCCACGTAGATTCTTCCTAACAGTAATGTTTGCATTATGAGTCGCCTTTTTACAATCTTTTTGTTTTATAAAAAACTTTTTTAAACACGTCAGGCTAAAGAACACACTAAAACACTCCCGGCGAGGTTGAACAATGGCCAAAACTGAACTTAATTTTGTTTCATTGCGGCACAAAATCAGGGAATCGGCAAGTGGTAAACAATGCAACATTGTTTATCAAATATCGAAGCTCGTATCTTTTTAGGTACACATACAGTGTACAGCAAACACGTTTGATTATAAATATTAGGAGCATTTTAAGAACATTTGAGGCTAAAATACCCAAAGTAGTTAGGATCATTTAGCCTCGGCCCAAAACTAACAAGTTTTTACAAAACAAAGAGTGTTTCGCCTTGTACGAGTATTCTGCCCAGTAATGGGGACCTCCTTTCTTCCATTCTCCTTTTGACTACTAGCATCTTCGACCCTATATTCTTAAATATAAAAATGTTCTGCAAGAAAATGAGTATAAGAATGACGAGGGAGTTAGTATGATGGAGTCGAAACCAATTGTGGAATTGTACAAGACCTTCAGTCTTCAGAATTCGGTTATCCTACTGATGACCAGTAACTCTTTTACTATTTATTTTCAGCAGCATATATAGTAAATGTCTGTACGTTTAAATGAGAATCTGTTTTTTAACGTTTCACGAAATATTCCGAATGTCTTTCAATTCACGCAAAAATATATTTGGAATTAATAGAGTCAATAGTACATAAAATGCCGTAATTTTGTCCCGTAAGTCGCGATGCTATAGTTTTATTAGCAGATCTAAAGTTACCTAATCTTAGCCTTAGCTCACAATTCAGCCAATATTTTAAAAATATTGGAAAAACATCTATATCAATAAGATTTTCGATTCTTGAATTTGTTGTCACACATGCATGAATTGCGAAAATCGAAAGAATAAGTCTCCACTCTTCAAATTTTCTTTTTTTTTTTTTTTGAAAAATTCTTTTACATTTTCAAATAACATTTTTAAAAATTCACGTCGTTTCACAGTTATTTCTATTCACGGTGCACGTTCGTTTAAGAAATACTAATCACGAGTACACGAAAATAAAGAATTCGTTTCTTTTTTCATCCCATGCACTACGGGTAAATAAAAAAAGCCAGGACATGTGTCAAAAAAAGTATTATGGGTTACCCTGTTTCGCTACAGCATTATAGAGCGTTTTCACACAATCCCAGGACACACAAAAGACAATAGACATAGCGGCCATGTTGGTTCACAAAACAAAAGAAAATCAAAATTCTTTTTTTGTTGGTGTACCCTCAACAAAATTCTTTTGTTGAGGGTATACCAACATGGCCTCCATGACGTCAGGTGAAAAAGCTCTATAGTATTTATACTATTAATACCTGTTTTGATCTTTGTCAGCACTCATAAGTATATTGGTATGATGATCAACATGTTGGGCAATTTCCCTCGAATCCAGTCCTCTACCAAATGAACTGTTGCATGATAACAGAGATTTTAGAAGTTATATATACTACGGTAAATTCGTTATGTTCTAAATGAGGAAAAAACTGGGTTCGAGTTGGGATCGCAAAGCATCTATGGATTGATTGGATAGAAAGCCGGTTCGTATTAAAACAATATGGCAATTTGACAATATGGTGACACTGTCCATCCAATCAATCCATAGATGCTTTGCGATCCCAACTCGAACCCAGTTCTCTCATCGTTTAGAACATGGCAAATACCACAGTAGTGGTTCTTCAACTGCAACCTGGTTGAGGCAGTTGGTAAGACCTCTTCCTTCCATTTTTTTACTTAAGGGTTAGAGACTGATGTAAGTGTTATTCCTAAAATTAGACGCACGCACTACGCACACATGTAATGAACAAGATATTTTAATAATCCACGAAGCGAAATACAGGAAGCGAAGCTGAGTGCATTATGAAAAATTTCGAGTTCGTTGTGCAGCCAGCAAGTCTGTCTAATTGTAATCGAAACATGAACTGAAAGTTTCTAACCCTTTTAATATGCAATCTGAGTTCACTGCATTGCACAACGCGAAGCATCACTTCACGAAGCAACTGCCACTTTAAATAAAAATATTTAAATAAACAAGTACATAATTAAAATGGCATAGTTCAAATAGAATAAAATAGAAATTACAAAAATCTGTATATAAAGAAAGATTTAAAAAAGAACTTAAAAATAAACGTCAACAGGATAATTTGCAGGAGCAAATAGCGAGGCATTCAAATGAATGAAATTGTCAAAAGCTGAAACTCGAACGGTAAAAGAAATATTAAATCTTACCTTGTTTTAGAATAACTCAGCAGTCATTCGGAAAGTAAATTCAATAATTTAACGAAGGATCAGAAGAACTAAACCAGTGTTTGAAGTGTTTTCACATGTCGGCGAGGCAGGAAAGTTTCTCGATTAAGTAAACGTCGCCATGTTGTCAATGAAAGTCGGGAACCTGCAAACTTTCGCTTGCTGTGCTTGCCATCACAAAACGATTGTAAATCCGGTATCCAGTAAATCTAGTTAATGTCTCAATTCTATTTTGAAAATTAAAACAGAAAAACTCTACCAAAACGTCGCAAAGTCCTGCGTTGTACACAAGAAACCCACGCTTCAATTTTGTTTGAAACACGCGAATTTTTGGACTAGTGTTGAAGGGGTGGGTCAAAAAGCCCATCAAATCATCAGAGTGTATACTCTAATAAATGTTTCACTGAAGTAAAAGCTCAAAACATCATTGAAGACGTGGCCATCTTCGGTTCACGGCACTTTAAAGTCATTTATAATATACAAAATAACAACAAGGTTGTGAAGATGTCAATGGATACATCGAAATAACATGATTGATCTGACCAATAGCGCGCGCTCGCACATTTCGGACAGTAAACGAGGGTTATTAAATGAAAGGAGAACTCGAAAAAAAGTTCAACTCACAGGTAGGATTTGAACCCATGAACGACCTTCCGTGATCTTGTCGGATGCTCTAACCAGCGAGCTACTGGAGAGTCGATAGTGAGCAAGGGTTAATTTTTGGATCTCGACTGAAACCGCATGACGTGCTTACACAGCCAAGTAATGACTTACACACACGAACCCACTAACAACATTGCGTTGTCACATTAACAAGATACAGCCAACAAACCTCCAAAGTGAGTATATTAAAGACAAAACAACAATAACATAATATTAAATGCAATGCGCGATGCTGTTAGTTAACTCATAGGTGCCAGTCATTATTTGGCTGTGTGACCGCGCGACGCGGCTTCAGTCGAGACCCTAAAATTGACCCTTGCTTACCCCATAGAGTCTCCAGTTGCTCAGTGGTTAGAGCCTCCGACCAGATCACAGAGGATCTTGGGTTATTATTATTGTTTCGTCTTTAATGAGCAAAGTTTTATATATTAAAAGCCTGTATCAATGTAATTGAAAAAATGCCTCCCAATGTAGACCAAATCCGTCAATATTGTTATGCAATTACAACAACAAAATATTTGAAATTACCTGCAATTTGATTTGGCATCTTTGATTCTCAAGTTTCCAAACCATCTCCCAAACCCTTTGACAGCTTCGTAGGAGTTTATGTATCCATCTTCATCTTTGTCAAATGCATGGAAAATGTCTCTCGCTTCTTGGATTTCACGGGGAGTCAACATACGAACCAACTGAAACTGAATAAAATTATTTTGTATCAGTATTATTAGAAATATTATGTCAATCCAAGGATTCTTTGAAGCCGTTGAGTTAAGATCCCAAAATTTGTTGTCAGTTCCCAAATTTTATTCGTGATTTTCTAAAGTTTTAATACCGTGTTTATTCTGGTAACTTAAAAGCTCAAACAACCCCCTTTCTCTTATAAACCCCCGTCTGGAGGTTCAAGCTTTTAATTAGCCTTCCCATCCCCCACCTCTAATCTCTAACGAGCCCTCCACCCTCCCTTTCTTCTCTCAAAAAAACACTGTAAACAAAAGTGAAGAGCCTTTCAAACATGACTTTTGTTGTCAACTTAAGTTTAAGTTGTTCTTCTATCAGTTGCCTTATAAGTTGGCATATTCCATTGTATACAAACATTTCCAAATCTTTATCTGTTTTAGTTTTTAAATAGCAATTGTTATATAAAGAGAGAGATCCTTACCCTAACCCTTACCTCTTTTTGTTTGTCGTATCAACAAGTTTTAAATAAGCCCTCTCCTTTCTAATAAGCCCTCCTCTCTAATAAACCCCACCCCTTCCCTCCTAAAGGAGGAAGCAGCGTAGCTCAGTAGTCAGAGTAGGGGATTTAAATGCAGAGGACCCGGGTTCAAAAATCCCCGACTCAGACTATTGGGATGAATTTGTCCTCGGTGATCCCAGGAGCAAATTCACCACGCTTTGTAAATAACCAACTGGTTTGCCTCCTACCAGTTGGGATTCTTAACTGGGAGAGAGGGGAAGGGGATTTTAATATGATACTGAAAAGCCCCTTTAGGGGAGTTATCATTCTTAATTGTTTTTTTTTTGTTTTGTTTTTTTTTAAGGTGGATATTACTTAACAAAGGCTCTCAGGGACCAATTGCATGGAGCTCCCGGAGTTGAACTCGGCAGCCCTGTTAAACGGGCTGAATCATATGCTCGATTACATGGCAAAAGTTTCAACCCAGGACTGACTTCAAGCCCGAGGTTGAAAAAGCTCCATGTAATCGACCCCTTAAAATTGATTCTAGGATTCACGCAAATCTTTTGAACGACTTAAATTTTATTGACATTGTCTAGATATACGTGAATGATATACAATTACAAAGAGTGTTAAAATAGGCATTGTGCAGGTGGCGGTCACGTGACCACAGCTACTTTAAATTAATCCGCTATGACAAAATGATATCCAGAAATGGAAAAAAAAGGTTGACACTTTAAATTGGTAAAGTTTCAGCTATTGACTCAAATATGCAAAAAAAAGGCAAGCAACAGAAAATAGGATATTTTCTAAAGATTTTTTATGACTGGTGAGCAAGGCTTGCTCTCCAGTACCATTTTCACAAACATTTCCTCAGAAAAGTTTTGATTTTATACTTGCTGTCATTTTTGAAGTATTTAACGTTGAAACTTAATTTAAAGTGGGTGTGGTAACGAAACCGGAAAGAAAAAACGTCCTAAAACGAGGCTGCACCTAACGTCACAGACATGACGTCACAGACATGACGATACAGCTCAACCAAACATTGATATTGAGAGACAATCTCTAGTATTCACTGACTCATATAGCTTGTCTTTGGTGTTTGTTGAGGGGAAAGGGGGTAAGGATGTGGAATTGAAGGGGGACTGAATACCGTCCATCATCCTGTTGGTTTTCTTGTCTAAACTGTATTGCAATAGGCACTTATTTTGTATGAAGTTTGTTTTTAAAGGCTTTCACCATGAAATTTACTACGCACTTTTTATAAACTAAGTAAGACGACATTCTAAACTAGTCATAATTTCAAATGAAAATGATAAACAGTATATTTTTGAATGTAAGGAACAAATACCTGACTACGTTTTGACCCCAAAACCTTTACTGTTTCATGATTGAGGAACTCCCACCAGTCGATGGTTCCTGTTTTGTTTTTATCGATTATTCCAAACTGTCGACAAAATTTAAAAGAGTTAATATTATATAGAAATTTTAAACTCTTATACTTCCTGTTTTAAGTTTCGTTTTGAATATACGCCGACGGGTCGTGTTTTCTACATTTCCCCCGTGTTGTGAAATGCCCGTCGTGTTTTATCAACGTTTAATACACCGCTTTGGCTTCTTCGTTTGTTAAAGAAAGAATAAGAAAAGTGTGACGCTTGTGGGATGTGGCGAGAAAGAACGTCATAAGAATAGAAAGCGCTCTTTTCAGCTACTTACATGGGCACTAAGGTTTAAGGAGCTTTTGTGGTAAGTTGCTGTACACAACCTCGTTCCCAGGGCTTTTCCCTAAGTCCACAACATTGAGAAAAGCCCTGGGAACGAGTTTGTTGCTGTACAGGCAAACAATGGAGAAGTACATCAGAAAAGAACAATATAACATCGTGCTCATTACTCCTGGAATTCCTGGAAAACTCCTGGAATTTCGAAAGGAAAAATCCAGGGCCCTGGAAAACCAGATAACTTCCCTGTCCCTGTACTAGTACTCCTGGGAACTCCTGGGAACTCCTGGGAACTCCTAGGAACTCCTGGGAACTCCTGGGAACTCCTGGAAATGTGTGGGAAATTTTTTATTCAGCGTCAGAAAAAAAAACAAAACCTGCGAAGCATCTGACTCATGACTGTACTCTTGTGTTTTATGTAGCTAAAAAAAGCAAAATCCTTTACGAGCCAGATGGCCAATGGAGTCGGCGCTTATCTCCGGTTTCCGTAGTGTTGAGCGGACGAGAGTCTTTGACTCCCCCCTGGAAGGGACACTAATCCATCGCAAGTTAGCTACCGCGGAAGGATGGAAATCTGAGTTAGCTTAGGCGGGAAAGAAAGTCACACAAATCCGTTCAAATCTTGGCAGAGCCAGGGATCGAACTGGGCACCTTGTAGTCGGAAAGCAGAGATCTTACCAACTGCGCCAACCACGTCCGCCCACTTTTATGTAGACTCAATGTCATCAGTTTGCTGCTACTGTGACAGAAATTAGTTGACATTGTTTAGTTCTGCCGAGAGAGTTTTTGCGGTTGGGTCCTGCAAAAATAATTTCTCTACCCTGGAGAACTACTGGAATGTTGCTATTATCAGCGAGCATCATGATATCCACTCTAGATGTGCTCTTATAAATGGACACTCACCAGTATTTAAGGGAGGGTTTCTCCAACTAGTGATTGGTAAGCCTATTGACCACTTACATAAATGGCGGCTATTTTAGTATTCTTTTGTCTGTAATCACATTTCCCTGGCTAGCCTCGTTTGGGTTAAAATATTCTTTTGATTTTTCACTCAAAGACGAGGCCAGCCAGGCATATTTGAATACATACAAAAGAATACTAAAATAGCCGCCATTTATGAAAGTGGTCTATAATCTCAATATATAACAACTCATTAAAGACTTCGATGAAGTTTTATCATCTTTTCCCCCTCTCTGTTAAATATCCTTTGCACGAACATAATACATATAAAAGACCAGAGCAATTCTTGTATGCAGTAAGAGGAGAAAATATTTCCTGTACTAAAACTCCACTATGAGACTTTAATTTCCATAAATATAAAACCTATATTCAATCATCATCATTCACGTTTTAAACGTCTATTTTCCTTGCTCGCATGGATGGATTTCTTAATGGCTATATTCCACTCGGTTCGATTTTATTCCAGCTCACCATCAATCTTCAGAGATCTTAAATCACTATCCAGGATTTCGAGGTCTACGCTTTCTTTGGTGTCCCTCAATAACTATATCTCTGCATTTCTTCACCACGCTATCATCACTGCATCTCTGTACATGACCAAACCACCACAGTCTGCCTCTTCTAATGCAGTTCCTAATGCTATCAAGGTTCAAACGCTCCCACAGTTATGAAGATGGCTTTCTATCCTTCAAGATCACATTACACATGTATCCATCTTATCATTCTCATATCATTGCGCTCCATGACCTTAATAAATCAGCCTCTTTTACAGCGCAAGTTTCATTACTATACAACATGACACTTCAACATTAACACATGCCTGGTACACCCTACCCTTCCAGCGAAGGGAAAAACCGTTACAAGTCAGAGCAAGTTTAGCAATTTAAAATTGCCTTTACAGTATTTTCCATTATGATCATAGCTTTAATATACAACCAATAACTGTTAACAACTACTTTAAAATAGCTGTTACCGTGATCATTCTTTTAACATACAACTATTTAAATATATAGTATAAATATGACGTAACACTCGCTCTAATTGCTCATAAACCGTGCTTTATCAAAGTATAAAGTAATAGTTACTATTACTTATTTCAAGGGAAACAAAATGACGTCCAAGGACAAAATGGAGCTCCCCGACATCCAGTTTCATTTTAACTGCAGTTCGAAGTTAAAAAAAAAGTTAAGTATAAACTCCATCTTGGCTAATAATAGTTTAGAAATTGTTTTATTTTGAATTATTTTCTATGAAATTTGTGTTCAAACTGTGTTCATGCGCGAGAAAATGAAATATTAAAACTGATAAGTATCAACATATTATTTTCTTGAATTTTTTTTTATATGTTAAATAAATATAAACAACTGATAAATACAAACTTATACAAAATTATAAAAAGCTAATAACTATAAATTACTATTTTCAACAAGGCTCTGTATATGTGCCACGGGGCAGGAGGAGGACTGGTAATAGGTAGTTATTTTCAACAGCCCGACATAGCTGTTATCACTTTTACCTCCTGCTTTGCTTCTTGCTGTAAAACACTGGGCATGGAGACACTGTGAATTTGTCTGTATTGCCCTTTCCTGTATCGCATGAATTCCTCTTCAGTTATTTCAGAATCTGTGAACAAATAAAGTCAAAAGCACAAACGTTAGGGACTCGAGTGGATGAAAGTGTATATATAACTATATATATTGATGTCTGAAAGCCGAGTCGGTGATTTTCAGGCCCGTAGCAGTGGGAAAATTTCTGGGGGGGAGCCCTATGGCAGCATTTTTGTACCCAGACCTTCTCAGCTTAAGCGTAACAATGTTTCTATTCAATGGTAACATACATGTTTATATGTGACGGAAATATGTCTGGGTCGACTTGTTTAAAAACTCCCTCGCAATGTA
>JAOBBB020042622.1:0-14806 GCA_025331005.2 Zoanthus gigantus
AAGCGTGGTTTCGAATCCCACTGCTGACAACATCTCATTTTTGAATCTCAAAAACCACCATAATAATATACTGATTAGCCTTTTTCATTCCATTTTTGTACAGGTCAGGATGGCCGAGCGGTCTAAGGCGCTGCGTTTAGGTCGCAGTCTGGTTCTCCAGGCGTGGGTTCGAATCCCATTCGTGACAACTTCTTGTTTTTGAATCTCAAAAACCACCATAATAATATACTGATTAGCCTTTTTCATTCCATTTCTTAACAGGTCAAAATGACCGAGCAGTCTAAGGCGCTGCGTTAAGGTCACAATCTCGGTCTCCAGGCATGGGTTCGAATCCCACTCCTGACAATATTTAATTTTTGAACTTCAAAAAAAACCATTATAAAAAAATTATTAGCCTTTTACATTCCATTTCTGTACAGGGCAGGGTGGCCAAGCGGTCTAAAGCGCAGTGTTAAGGTCGCAGTCTGGTTTTCCAGGCGTGGGTTCGAATCCTACTCCTGACAACATCTCGTTTTTGAATCTGAAAAACCATCATAATAATATACTGATTAGCCTTTTTCATTTCAATTCTATAATGGTTAGGATGCCCACGTAAAATTGTTTTTTAGATTTTCGTTTTGTTTTTCGGTATTAGCAGTTATTTCGGATACGTAAGTATGGTCCAGCTGGGTTATTCTATTGTATGTTGATGCATTTATACTTTCTATAGTGAAATGATTTTCTATGTTATAAAAGATTACTCTTACTGGTTAAAATCCATCTGCTGTTTTTGATATCAATGACAGATTAAACAGGCTTTGATACATTTCTGGTTTATTAATAAAGCTCTTCTTTTTAGAAACAAAATACTCAATCCCTTTATCTGGAATAAAAATTGGTTCTCGCGTACTATATAGTTATAAAAAGGTAAAAAGCAGGCATATCGTTCTCCCGCTATGTTTAAAACTTAACGTAAATCTTCTAATACATTCCCCTTTTGTCCGTCAAAATGTGGACCACCTTCCAATTGGGGTCAACCGCCTTTTAGTAATCCTTGCGATATCTCAGGAAAAGAAAGGCGTTGTCGCAGTTAAGACAAAAAAACTTCAAATTTTATTGATTTACCTGCTTTTGAGTCAGCCTTCTTGGCAACTGGACGAGGAAGAGCTTCTGTATACAAAACAGTAACTGCCAATAACAGACAAATGTATGCTATTTTTGAGGCCATGTTGGGCTGCAAAAAAATAAAATTGTTAATTATAAACCATAAGCTGTCTATAACGGATCTGTAGATAAAGCTTTCATCGAGGAGTTAAGGAAATTTCTATGATATTTTTACAAAACTGCTTTTATCTGAACGGCAACGAAAGATAATCGACACATTCTGGCGAGGTCTTTACTTAACACATGACCTCCAAAAATGTTGCCAGAAAGATTTTAATAGTTTACTTGGGCAATAGAACCAAGCCAAAGGGCAAACATTTTGAGAGTATAATTTTTACGATGCAATCTACGACTTGAGTTCAGTTTTCTCTACCTTCTATTTGAAGCTTTTCCGTATTGGCCTGTTCCTTCGTACTGAGTAACAAGTAACTTGCTGAAAAACCTTTAGCAACTCTTCAAACAAGTAATTGTTTAAATATTCATTAGGAGTCGTAATCCTGCTGCTCTTGTGTCATGTAATGAGCTCATGCGTAGTATTCCATTGTTTTGGTTCGATGTTCCTGCTCAAAATGTTTTAATTCTTCTCCATGACTTTACAAGATATTTAACTATAGGGAAATTATACAATAACGACTGTTTTATAACTTTTTTTCTGCAGTAGCAATCAATCTTTTTCGTGATAACTACTTTAAAGGAAGTATTATTACGTTATCGAGAGTTCATTTGATCATTTACTATAAAACTGGTTTTATGTTATTAATTTTTTAGCTTTACCCGTTTGCCGTTTAAAACGAGGTGAAATACCACTTTGTTCAGCGGTTGGTACCAGTAGCATTTGTTCTAAACAATCAAAAGTTTATTTGTAAAAGGACGGAGTTAACAGCAAAGGAGGTTCGCAGTCTAAAATTTTATCAGCAAATATGCAAACCAGTGTTTAGAGGTTTAAGTGTCTAACTTACTATTTGAAACGATTTGCAAAAGAAATGTTCTGACCATGAAAAAGAAATGTTTCTGTTTTAGATAAACAAATACTATGACTAAGAATATAGATACTATGATGTAACATAAATTTAAAAGTTTTTTCTTAACGTTTTCATTTTACATTAACACTTACAGTTGAGGAGGCAAGTTATTAAGTTTATTTGAAATTAACAAACAGAAACGATTTTTAGTGTATTTGCAAATGGTACTTGAGTAATAAAAGGGCTTATTTATTCGCAATAAAAGAAAACAATGGTACCGGCCGAGCAATCTTGACAATCTGATAACCTTTTTTTTAAATTCATAAACAAATGAAATTTAATTCTACTCTTAGATATTGCTTTTACCCTGCACATGACATTTAGTGCCGGAAAAAACGTGACTTTTCCTTTTTGAGTTTATACCTAAGTTGAAGAAGTTTTGTAAGCGAAGCTCAACAACTTGATCTTTTTTGCAATCTTTTTTTTTCTCGACACAAACATGAAACTAAGAAAATGTCCGTTTGATCCGTTCTAATATTTGAGTAGTATGTTACCTCGCACATATAGAATGGTAAATTGTGTTTTGAACAAAAACATATTAAACGATATAAATCCCTAAACAAGCAATAAAGAACTAAAATCTCTATTTCAATCTAGTAAATTAGAAAGCCTCAACCCAATTTTGTACAGAATTGGCTCCAAAGACAAAATATGAACAATTAACCCAAGACTAAAGTTTCTGCTTTGTAGTCAACGGGCAAAAAGGTGTTCATGTGACTGTTTGCCCTAAAATATTAATTCCTTCAAGATTGTAGAGATCGAAGGTTGAATTATGGATATCTGAAGAGTGAAGTAAAGTGTGTTGAACGTATCTGGAGCAAGATTTCGAAGAGTAGAATTAAACGCCCTAAAATTGAATTATACATTGCTACTGCTTCGTTAAAGAAAAAAAAATATATAGGAAGATATTGGATAACTGGTGTATTTCCAGACAGATTCTTTCTTGTGGCAGACAATATATACACCAGTTGCGCTGGAGAACACAATAAACTGACATTATGACAATGACAATGTCATTTAGCAACCGCTGTAAAAGATAAGTCAATCATCGTCGATAACTGTAATGTTTGTAGTAGAAATAGTAGTAATAATATTGGTAGTGGTTAGGGTAGTTAAGAAATAGTACTTAGTTCTATAAATTATTCGCTTTAGTATAGCTGTAGTAGTTGTACTACAAATATGAATTTTCTATTACATACTGTTCTATTCTTTGATAATGTACCAAGTCAGTTCTTTTACAGATATACGAACTTTGGAAAAGTAAGAACGTATACTGTGTTTTTCAGTATATAGCTCACATGCTGTACTGTGCAGAGTTACCACACACTATATGATAGATTTAATCATGTTGAGCCATACGATGCTGCATTTTATTATAGGATTCGGAACTATGCTCCTTTCAAAATATGTAAACAAATTTGCTTCCTTTACGTTCAGCAAGACAAAATTTCGAAACTGTCAAAGGCAATTTTTACTTGTTCTTGTTAAGTGTGTTGAGCTTTTGCAGTACAAGACTTTGAAGAGTAGAACTAAACGCCGTAAGGCTTTGTGAAAACACATCTACGATTTTGGAAAATGTTTGAAGTTTAAATTGCAAATTTTAAAGTCATGCATCCTCTTCCAATTACAAGCTCAAATCAAGGATTATTACTGTAATACAGTATACTGTTGACTATTCTGCAATTCTTGTTCTGCAAATTTGAATACACAACCCATGCTGTTCGAGAAAAAACTCATTTTGTTATGAGGGATATACGCAAGTGAAAGTGGATGCAGGACTCCTGCAATTCATGTTTTAAAAGGTAAATACGTTTTGAAGTTTTTTAATGATTTCATCAATATGAGTGTCCCACTTAAGATCGTTCGTAATTGTGAGTCCTAAAATCTTTTTACCTGTTTTGTTTTTTCGATTTCGTTGTTCTGGGTTTTGATTGGAGTGTAGTCAAAACTGTGTCTTGCGAAATCGATGGTAAGCTCTTTGCACTTGATTGCATTTAATTGAAATTTCTTGGCTGTCGACCACGTTGATATTTCATCTGTTGATTCTTGAAGTTTACTAGAATGACCCGTTAGAATTACTTTAGATATTGCAGTACCATCAGCAAACTCCACATATCCGTTAGTGGTGAGTTGGCGCCTAAATCATTGATTGTAAGGAACAACCAGGGACCGATCTTAGTTCCCTGGACCATTTCGGCTTGGACTGGTTCTAAGCTATTTGAATTATGTACTTATTTCTTCTAATAATTGTTCGAATGTTTTCTTCAACTCATGTATCTACTGTGCCGAATGCAGTAAACTAAGATTCTATATGACCGCTGGCCTGTGACGAAGGTGGCGGCAATTTTAAGTGCTCTCAAAATTTAGTAAATCTAGTACTTAAATATTTTGATTATTCCTGTTTTTTTGTAAACTGTTTGTTGTGGTTTGCACGTGGATATTATGGCGCTATCTAAGAAGGAGTTAACTACAATTTTGGAAGCAAAATTTAGTCCTCTACGCGATGAAATCGCTCACCTTAAGCAAGAATTACGTGACTCCATTTCATTCCTGGAAATGGCTAATATCAAGTACGAAGAAATTTCTAAGAAACTCGACAACCTTGAATCTGAGAACTCCAAAATTCTTAGCGAGAATCAAATGTTGAAGAAAATGATCCAAGAACTGGATGCAAGAGTCAGGCAACTTGAAAAGGAATCTAACGATATGAGGCAATATACTCGCAGAGATTGCCTTGAAATTCGTGGCGTACCTTTTCACAAAGATGAAAACACTAATAGCATAGTAAAACTTATTGGACACCAGATGGGTGTCTACATAGAGGATGGAGAAATTTCAATAAGTCACCGATTGTCTGTCTCAAAGAATTATAAAGGAAACTCGATTCCAGGGGTGATTGTGAAATTTGTGAGACGAGACGTTAAAGAGCAATATTATAAGGCGCGATCAAAGATGAAAGACGGGCTCATCCCCGGTGTAATAACCACAGCTGACGTCACGGGTGCACTACGCACAAGACTATACGGAAAACAAATTAATGTAAATGAGCTTTGTGTTTTTTGCGTCACTCATTAAACTAAAAAAAAAAAAAATCTTAATGGTTAATGGGCCAGTTGGGTCACTTGGGCCGCCATCAGACATGGTCATGTTATTATACTTATAGTATTAGCTGTAGACATATCTCTCATATTTTATCATGGATCAGGTCAATAAAATACAATACAACTCTAAGGTCTAGATATCCACTAGAACCGTCCATTGCACTTTCAACTTTCGACATGAGCAATTTACCAAAAGTTCATTGATATAGCTGAAAAGAGCATCTTAAAATCAGCAAAGCTGCCATATTTGAGGCTGACACATTAAAAACCACAGAGGATATAACCCAACAAAAATTTAAAAAAATTTAAAAGTTTTAAAAACTGTCTTAAAAGAAACTCTTCGCCCCCATTCAAAACAGAGCTTAAACAAATTCAAACTACCTAATTAAACACAGCTATAATATTTTCGGCAAAATATGTACCAAATACTATTTCACTCATTTAAATTAAGACGAATTTGTTCTTTCATTAAAGCTGAAAACACTGTTTGGCTATTTAAAAGTTTAAAAAGCTTTTGAGCCACCTGTCTTTCAGTTTTTTTGCCCAAATATTGTTTTAACAATGTCAATCACATGCACATATTCTTTGTAAAGAGATTGAACTTAGAGTTTGTTACTTGCTAAAAACGCAAGTACAAGCTGCATCAAAACAAGTTCCTCAAAGAGTGTCCGTTGTACTGTTGTTGTTCTACCCATCTTGAATTCAGTAAAAGACTTTCCACTCAGCCCTTCAGTGGAATGGTCGTGATGCCGTCGCTTTCGAGATGCACATCTGATTGGGGCAGAGGCAGAAGTGGCTCTCTTTCCTCTGGGATTGTTGCAGTTAACGCACTGACAATAAATATTATACCCCATTACTTTCTGAAAGCACTTGCAGCCACTTTTATATTCATTACAAGAAATACTTCCCGCTTTCTTTTTCTTTGCACCCTGTCCACACCTGCATGTCATTTGTTGCTGGGTGTCATGCTGAGTTGGCAAACTTTTCTGCATCCTCTCCTCTTGCTGTGGAGTACCTTTCGAAGGATGCCATCATAATGACCAGCAAAGTCCATATCATATACAAGATATATTGGGTTGTCACTTAGAGTCCTCTCTCTGGGACAAACTAGCAAAACTGGAAAGTTTAACATCTCTGTAAAGACTACAATTGGGATTCGCAATGCATTGGAGCCAGTCAGAGGCATGGAATTTCCAAGTTCAGATGCAAAACAGCCATCTTGTAAAGTAACTTTCTAGCTAAGTGTTGTTTTCCACGTTAAATAAAATTTATTATTATTATTATTATCTTGTAAGAATGCTTTTGCTTCTGAGATGTATTCCTGTCCTGAGGTAAGAAAAGGCTCATAGAAAGAAGAATTTGCTAGCCAATCATTCACGTAGTGTGAAAACCATTTGTTTAATATTTGTGTTGGCAGTTTTAATTACACCTATATTTTCCAGGTGTGCCTTTGTTTCTGCATTCAAAGAGCCTTTTTCCAACTTAATCCGCTGCATATTGTTTAAATGAAGAAATGCATCAATATCTCTTCCACTATGTGGAGTATTTCCAGTAGACAGGAGACAAGGAGCATTTTTCAGGTGCATGAGAACATTGGCATTTTGTGAACCAAATATTTCACCCTTGATATCTTGCAGGTGTCTACTTAAATAAGTTAAGTTTGATGCTTGCTGAATAACATTTGCAATGTCTTCATTGAGGAGCAAGTTAGCATCATCTTTCACATCACTAGTTGTATCAAAGTTATTGTCAGCTGACAAACTGCCTTCATCACTAGAAGTATCTGAATGTTCTTCTAGTGACCGATTAATACAGTTAATAGTTTCATTGAACTCTGACAAGTTTTCAGCAAACTCACAATCTGCTACTTTTCCATTTAAAGAACCACCAAACTGCTCATTAGTTTGAAATTCTCATTTATCCCTAGTCTGTACATTTCCACTGGCTTAACATAATTTATATATCTTCTGTTCTTGGTAAACTTGTTAGACATCTTTTTTTCATTCCATTTATAAAAGAACATTCCTAGAAATGCAAAAGCTAACTCAAGGCCAATCCTGGATCGTTTTAAAGACTTGTTTAACTTTTTATGTATTGCTTCGTTTCTGTTAGTTCCTCCCGAGGGTGGTATTCCAGATAAACAGCCTTGATCACATGATTTTTCAGGTTATCAATCTCCTTTCTTGCAGCAGATGGCAAAAGTATAACGGAATCTATTTCTGTATCACCCCACTGCTTCATAAAAGCCTTAATATTTTCCAGAACAATTTCAGGTGAAGGGGTGTCCATTGTTCTCTGTTCTCCCCTATCACTAGGACCACGGGACAGTTGTTTCAGAGAGCGCATCACTTTCTTTCGAAGCTGTGTAACTGCTTCATTGTACCCTTTCTTTTTAGGTATTTTTTTTGATAACTCTTTGTGTTGCATGGAAAGGGTCCAGTTTTACGGTCATGTTAGGGAATATATCCATCAGCTTGTCACGCCAAGAACAGCAGTTATCTACGAAGAAAATTGTTGGCTTTTGTCCTTGGTTATCTAATCTACCTTTTAAAAGTTGCAAAACATTTTTAATTGAGGAAAACTTGCTTCCTTTGCAAAGCTTCCAGCTCAGCACATTCCCTTCCTCATTGAGAACAAAAAATAACGTATCATACAGCTTCACCCATCTTTGATTAAACCAGAATCCAATATTTGCAGATACTTTGAATGTATGATCACAACTTAACCACTTGGTGGCTGTCATTTGGCACATACTTGATGTATATAAATGCTCCTTCGCAAAGTAGTTGTTGGCTATACAAGAAGCTATTATTTTCTCGCCAAGTTGTTGAAATCATTGTTCAAACTCCGGAAATGAAGCATTGGATTTTGAATGTTTACTGCATTCAGAGATATAAGCCTCTCTTCGTAAACCATAGGCATCATACATTGTCTGAAGCCAAAGACTTTAAATTTCGCTAATGGTTAACCCAGCATTTGCATGAGATACGATAAGCCTGTTAAGTTCTCTCGAAACTCCAGATCTGTGAAATAATACAAACGGACATGGTAAAATACCTTTTGCCTGTGACAAAACAGAGGGGTCATTGGCAATAATATAGTGCCTCCGGTCACAAATATAGACTCTGCTAACCAGAAGAACATTCTTTGTTAAGCCATAAAGACGGCGTGGTTCATCGCATTTCGTTTTCCCGTCTTTCTATCTTGTGGCTTTGAGTGGCTGATAACTTTCACAATGTTCCAGGCAATTAGGGCTCCACAATGTGAAAGTCGAAGAAACGCCTAGTGGATCCCAGAGTATGACATCATCTTGCAAATACTCTGCAGGGTCAATTGATGATGGCCTTCTTTGATCTCCTCTAATTATCACACCATGTTGCAACCATGACAAATTCGAAGTTGACTCCGAAGAATAAATGCTCAAAACAAGTCGAAAAAATTTGTAGCTTGCTTCAGAAATTGGTGGGTCGTGGGAGTAAGAGCAGACAAAACTGTTGTAAACCAGTAAAATTACTAAAAATTTGGCTAGATACATTATTTGTTGTAGTAAATAGACTTCACGTTCACACGTCAGCGGTACCATAAATACTTGTGGACTGGGAATGGCTGGCCCATATGCAACCTTGTACCCAGACTCATTTCTCACGGTGGAGTGAAATGAGCCTGGGTACCAGGTTAACGAGGAAGGCAACGTCAACGACGACGGCGAAATAAAATATTTTTGATCTGCTTTTTATTTCTTTCTGCAAGTCATTAGAATTTTGTTCTCTCCGCCTTACAACTTTGTGAACACAAAACGTTTAAATGTTTCTTCTTGACGGTAAACAAACACTAAAGCTCTAAAAAAAGTCTTTTCAGGTTCTGATTTGAACAACGGCGTGCAGGTGCTCAGCACGATGCATTCCAGCGTGTAGTTACTGTATTGACTATTGTTCTTCGGCGTCGCCGTCCTCACTGCTTAAGAGACCAACTGACCCAAACGGCTCGAGTGACCCAACTGGCCCAAGTGACCCAACTAGCCCAAGTGACCCAACTGGCCCAAGTGACCCAACTGGCCCAAGTGACCCAACCGGCCCAAGTGACCCAACTGGCCCATGTGACCCAACTGGCCCAAGTGACCCAACTGCCCCAAGTGACCCAACTGGCCCAAGTGACCCAACTGGCCCATGTGACCCAACTATATTATAAACAAATAATAGCATGTTTTGTACATGATATTTATACCATACGACTACTTGTTTATCACATAAACAACAAAATTACCGAGCAAGTTCATTGTGGACACCGGCAAAACTCTGCAAGCAAAACAAAACAACTTTGAACTTTGGGCTTTGCGCCTCACGCCACCATAACAGATCCAATCCGATTTAAGTGTTTGAGATTGTAATTGCACGGAATTACACATTTTTGCACAGAATTACAAAGTAATTGCACTGTTCTTGACCAATCAAAATCAAGTAATTTTTTCATGTATATGATTATATAAATATAAATAAGTACATAATTAAAATGGCGTTGTTCAAATACAAGAGAATAGAAATCACAAAAATAACTGTACATGAAGAAAGGTTAAAATATAGAACTTTTGAAACTAACGCGAACAGAATAATTTTCAGGAACAAACAGCGAAACATTCAATGACATATGTCAAAAGCTAAAATTTGAACTGTAAAAGAAATTTTACTGACATATCTTGTTTTAGAATTACTCGGCAGTCCTTTGGATAGTAAGTTCATCAGTTATTGCAATAAAGAATTAGAATTCAACCAGTATTTGAAATGTTTTCACTTGACGAGACAGTAAGATTGGTCGATTCAACAAACATTGCCATCGCCATTTTCTCAATGAAAGCCGAGATTTGGTCCTACAATTTTTTGCGTCCTGTTTTCGCAAAGCAAACCATTTCTAATAATTGAAAGTCCGGTATTTAGTATATCTAGTAAAGTTTTCAATTCCATTTTAAAAAATCGAGCACAAAAACTGAACAAAAACGTCGCACAGTGCTGCGGATGTAGACAAGAAACCCAAACCTCAAGGTTGTGTAAAAGGCGCGAAAGGTTCAACAAGTGTCGAAGCGGTAAGTCAAAAAGCCCGCCAAAGAACTCGAATATTATATTCTGATAATGAAAACTTTAGCTGAAATAAAATAATTAAAAAACGCATTTTGATTTATTTATCCAGTGATTTGTATTTAATAAAACAATTATCATTTTCTAAAAAATACTTTAAATGAAATAAAGTCACAGTTGTAATATTGTTGACACGTAAAGCAAATCCAATTTGACCAATTGTGGTTGCATATCAAAATGATATTTTGTATGTCGGAAAAATTTTTAATGCTTATATTATTTTTCAATTCCCAATCATTCTTCATCTTACATTAAGCCGATTAGAATGAATTTTCGTCTTTATTTTGCAGACTTTTCTCTGACAACAAAATAAATGACATCAGCAATCTCAAAAAGTTTCGCATGAAAACAATAGCAGAATTGTAAGTATTTACGAAGAATTCATGAGACCAATTACAAAAGGACAATGATAAAACTTTCTCAATCCCAAACACTTGCATACATAAGATGTAATGAAAGCAAAATGCTTGTCGAATGTGGCTATAAAGATCAACGGCAAGTATAGACAGCACAGACGTCCTAGTAGCTAACTTGAACCCTATGCATGGCTACGTTGGTAGCCGGCTTTACCCTTTAAAACTACCGTAGAAAATAGAAAGCTTAAATGCTAGAAGCCATGGACAACTGTTTCGGTGAAGAATATCGCCTGGGCTTACCTCTGAACGGGCTAGCTGCCTTCGCTAGATCTTATTAGCAGCTGTTTTGTGTAGTAGAACGCAAGGGCTTACCTCTGAGCGGGCTAGCTGCCTTCGCTAGATCTTATTAGCAGCTGTTTTGTGTAGTAGAACGCAAGGGCTTACCCCTGAGAGGGCTAGCTGCCTTCGCTAGATCTTATTAGCAACTGTTTTGTGCAGTGAACGCAAGGGCTTACCCCTGAGAGGGCTAGCTGCCTTCGCTAGATCTTATTAGCAACTGTTTTGTTTTAACATAGTCTGGTCTTTTGCTAATAATTTCTTTGATTCATTTCATTTTCATTGAGTTAAGGTCAGTTTTTGTCTGATTGATCATTATGGGCAATTCCTTCAACTGCACTCCAACTTATTTTTTGTTGATCAAAAAGACAGTAAAGACTGACATTTTTCGAGAAAGTATGAAATCAGGACTGAACTCCACAAGCACCTTCTTTTTGTATAACTTTAATTTTTTTAGTGCAACTAGGTAGTTGTGCAGTGCATGTGTTCACATTTACAGTAGTCGGATGCTTACTTATGCTAATATAATTATCATTATATTAAAATTAACTAATGGTTTTAACCCTGCCTAGAGTAAATTTATATCTCTGAGATTATAATATCTTCGTTCAAACTGTTCATAATGATGATAGCATTGTGGCATTTCATTCAATTTCATAGTTGGCTCATTACTTCAAGACAATTTAACCATTATTTTGCTGCCTCAAAACATTGCTTGATGTACCTTAATTCATTTGTACACTGCAACTTGATTGAATGTTTAGGTATGTGTTAAGAAAAACCCAATCATACTTTTATACATTAGATAAAACAATTTAATATTAATATAATTATATATAATATTATTTTTTATCACTGAGTGATCAAAAAACGTGGTCATTGACAAGCAGACTGATGGATATTTTACACTGATGTGAATGCAGGATGCTGAGATACATGGTAGGAGTACGGTGCGGTGGAAAGACAGAAGTCTAGCAGTGAAGTGGCAGCGATGTGTGGATTTGAAGACCTAAATTCTGTGAAGTTGAGGCAGAAAAGACTGACAGAGATGTTTGGACATGTGAAAAGAAAAGAGGGGTGTGTTGGTGAGTAGGGGTAGGCGAGAGTTGGTGGGCAATAGCCACCGGAAGGTCTAGGAAAGAGTGGAGTGAGTGTGTGATGGAAGATATAAACTTGTTGGGAGTGGAGGAGCATGTGGCACAGGATGGACGTATGTAGAAAGCAGTCATCACCTGTCCAACCCCATCCTAGATGGAAAATATGGACATTCAACAAAAATGATGACGATGAGTCTTTATTTAAAAATAACCAACACTTACTCATTTCAGGAGTGTAAGTGGTCTTTACATGGCAATGGTTTCCATGTCTGCTATTATTATAAAACTCAAAAGCAGAGGTGGCAAAGTTGGAGAAAAAGCAAAAGTAAGTTTAACAGTTGTTTGTTAATTATTTGTTATTTAGAATGCGAGTGGAGGTACAAACGTAGAGCAGTCCTTGTGGCATTTTGAGTGTTTATATGAAATATTTTTATACAGGAGTCTTCTAATTTCATCTTCTGTAAGATGAGCAAAACATTTCTTAATGGGGACTCCATCTTTGTTTTTGAATGAAAACAATAGTCAAAATTGCAAAAACAAACTTTTAGTACTTGTGGCCACCAATTTTCCCGCCGAATTTTCCCACTCTCAAACAAGACAGCATGACAGCAGTGTTCACTGGCTGGTTAACAATTTTTGAGATGTTAACCAGCTGGGTAACATTTGATTTGATCTCATCCATGTGACCTCAATTTAGCCAATGAGAGCATGCCTTTGAGTCGCAAATGCACTAGCTATATAACGAAAGCCATTATTAATAGATCTTTTACTCAGTTAAAGCACTGACGGGCAAGCTGCTTTTAAATAGGGTCCTGAGGAACTTAATTCAAAATATAAACATACAGTAACTTCAATGATTTGATTCTCAATTTTCCTCTGAAAAAGAATTCATGCTTTAATCAAGAAAATAATAATTTAAGATTTAAGGATTCACTATTGTGAAAATGGTTGATTTGCATCCAAACAATTTTTTTCTTAAGATAATATGAGATTATTTTATTAATAGTTTCTTTTCTATAAAAGTTCTTAGCAATCATTCTTTCTCAGCTTGCTGGGTTCTTAGTAAGCAGTTGCTATTAATTTTGTTAATTAATTAAGTATTCATTATAATTTTATGTTTAACCCTTTGCAGACTTGTTATATCATTTAAGTACACAAGATGGTAATACCATTCTTGACACTGTTTTTTATCTTTCAGGTTGTTTCAAGGTTGTTAGATCTTTTGTAAAGATCATAATTTAAATCACTCATTTTTGAAACAATTAAAATACTTGTAACATTTTAATAAAGTAAAATCTTTATTTAAAATACCTAATTAATCATAACATAATTATTATATAAATTGTGTTTTAGAATACTAAATGTGGTGAAATGTAGTAGAGTGGTGATATTTATTTTGACTCCAGTCACAGTCATTCCAATTAAGCTGTGGTTTGGTGAAAGAGGACTACATTTCTGAGTTTTACAAGTTAATGTTTTCTTGATATAGTTTATTAGTGCCAATTAATTTATGGGATACATAAGTATTAAATTTTATTACAACAGTATATTAATGTTCATCCCTAGGCCTGTTCACCCTGATATGGCAGCCCACCTTTCAGTGGTTTGAATTTTGCTCAAATGTTTTGCTTTCTTCAGGCCCTTGGATTTCACACCTAATTGTGTGTCATTACCATGGCAAGGAGATTATGGAACTGAAAGTTTGTTCCAGCTATTTCCCAAATTTTCAATTCAGATATTATGGGAAGTAAAGTGACTTTTCATTTTATAACTTCATTATGAATACTTGTCCTATTTTCACACCAGAATGATAGTCATACTGCGAATCATTCTTGAACCTGGTCCCTGTTCTCAAAAAAGCACAGTTCTGTTCAAAGACATATAAAAATTAATAGTACACTGCTGGACAGGAAATATTATCCTGTATTGACTGTATGCCCCAAATTGCATGCTTCTGCTGCTTTTGCTATGCAAAGAGTTAAAATAAAATTATGTGTTTTACTATTTGGAAATAATCTTGATTAATATTTCACAATTTTAATTATTTCAAGTGTTATTTATGTAATTTATTTATGCACTACTTCTAGCTAGTTATTAATTTTGAGTAAAATGTCATTCAATCTCATTGAGTAAATAAGTACGAAATCAAATGACTGTTCACACAAATGTCTAGCTTACATTTACAGTAGGTTGTAGATTTATGCCGTAATTTTTTCCACCTTACCTTTGTACAGTGCATTATGTACATAATAAAATTTTAAAATGATATTTACACAAATTCATCATATATAAGTAAAAATTGAGTAAAAATTGTTTGACACTGATTTAAAATATAAATATAAAGATGTTTCAAGCGTAAAAGCTTCACTCTTCATCATATATAATATGTATATATACATAACATAAAAACAACAAAGATACAATCACATTTGCACTACAGCACTGTTTCAAGAGAGCAGTTCAGCTCTCTCTCCAGCCATATATATATATATATAATATATAATTATAATTATGGCTGGTGATTGCAGGGTTGCCACGGTTCTTGAAAATCCTGGAAAGTCCTTGAATTTGGGTCATGGTCCTTGAAAATCCTGGAATAGGCAAAAAAATTTCTTTCGCTAT
>JAOBBB020042699.1:0-14805 GCA_025331005.2 Zoanthus gigantus
AACCAGTAGTGCTTATCTCCGGTTTCCTTAGTGCTGAGATTACTACTGGTATCTATAATGCTAGTTAAATCCTTTTCGGAGGCTAGTGGCTCATTGGAACCAGTGCTTATCTCCAGTTTCCGTAGTGTTAATTAAATCCTTTTCGGAGGCTAGTGGCTCATTTGAACCACTGCTTATCTACGGTTTCTGTAGTGTCTGAGAGTTTCTGTTTTTGAGAGTCTCTAACTATTCATGCTTCACGGACGGGACTTTGATCCATTGCAGGTTAGTTCGTATTCAGAAGCTGGTACTCTATTTACCGATCTCGTACGAGGGTAAAACGTTGGGCCAGCCTGGGGCAAGAGAAAGTCACAAATATTTGAACGCTGACAGATTTTGAAGCTGAAAGGCAATGTTTGTTATTTAGGTTTTAACGCCATGAATAAATTGTTGCTTTTGTATTCTAATACCACAATCATTACCATTTCCTCAAATGTGATTGGTGCATAAACTGCTGTATTTTGCACTAATTAATCTGCAAAATTGTAATCAGACTGTTATCTGTAATAATAATCGGACAGTCATTCTAAGTACTTTCAGCTAAATCCACCAATCACAATATAGATTACAATCACTATAGCAACTTAACAACTTACCCTTCAAAGCACTTTGGAGCCTTTCCAAAGGCTGTTGAATAATAATAATAATAATAATAATAATAATAATAATCAACTTCTGATAGACAAAATGGTAATAAGAAATTGTAAAACACAATTGACAGGTTTAGGAGTAGCATGGATAGATTATAAAAAGGCGTACGATATGTTACCACATAGTTGGATAATTAAGAACTTGGATATGCTTAGCGTAGCTGAGAATTGAAAAAGCTAGTAAGTGGCAGTATGAAAAGTTGGAATACGGATTTGATGGCTGGAGGGAAGGTAATTGGAAATGAAAAGATAAAACGAGGTACATTTCAAGGTGATAGTTTATCACCTTTGTTATTTGTACAGGCATTGATACCGCTCACCCAGCTTATCCTACGGAAGGTAAAAATATTTTATGATCTTGGAAAACATAGTGGTAAAATTAATCACCTCCTTTTTATGGAAAATCTCAAATTGTTCGGAAAAAATGAAAACCAGCTGGATTGCTTAATTAACACGGTACGTGTTTTCACTGAAGATATCAGAATGGAGAAATGCGCGGTTTTACTTATGAAAAGAGGAAAAGTAGTATCACTGGATGGCATAACTTTGCCAAATGGAGAAATGATGAAGGCGTTGGAAAAGGACTCTGGATATAAATACTTGGGAGTTTTGGGGGCTGATGAAATAAAGCACAGTAAAATGAAGAAAAACTCGAGTGCAGAGTATGTAAGGCGTTTACGAAAAATCTTAAGATCTAAGTTGAGTGTTGCAAAGATAATAATAGCAATAAACTCCCGAGCAGTTTCAGTAATCAGATATATGGAGCTGGAATTGTTGATTGGACAAGAGAGGAGCTGGATGTGTTGGATAGGAAAACCAGAAAACTAATGACATTGCATGGAGCACACCACCCTAACGCGGATATAGATAGACTTTATATGAAAAGATATTTCTGGGGGAAGAGGATTAATAGGAGTGAGGGACTGTGTTAATATTGAAAGAAAAAATCAAATAGATTATGTTAATGCTAGCCATGAGAATTTATTGAAGGCTGTAAAGAAAGAAAAAAATTTGAAACCTGGGAAAGGATAAAGAAGTAAAGAACAAGTCCAAGACGATCATAAAGTAGCTAGGAGCTCTAAAACCTTGCAGAATCAGTTTGAAAAGGCGACGGAAGAAGTGAATGTCTTCTTGGAACATCAAGGATTGTACGTAAAGTGATGAACATGTGATATCTTAGACTACTGGTTGCAGTCCGATATCATATAGACGTTGCCAGATTAGAATCTGAGTTAAATTGATAAATAATAATAATAATAATACTTGTATGATTACAGACCGAATTGGACTTCACTCTGTCCTATTACCATTATTAGTAAAACCGATTATATAAGGAAAATCTGGTAAGAGATTTTTGGGAACAAAGTATAAAACAAAATTAATGAAACTTTCAAAGCTTTTCATTTTTGTTGCTTTAAAAGGAGACTCAAAACTACTTTCTAAATGTCTATTTCTGTACTTTTGTTTCTTGACCGAAAATTGTTAATTCGAAAACTATTGGTGTTCGAATGACCAACCACTTCACCGAGTTAGAAATTACTTTTTACTTAAAAAATGGTAAAAATGAGGAAATAAAAGTATGTTATTGTCAAACTATTTTTTATAAGCTATGTCCTTGTCATTCAATCTTACATTGCAAGAAGGTTAATTAGCAAAAAGAACCCAATCAATGAAAATGTTATCATTAGTATTATTATAAAAGAGAACAATAAAGAGCATTTCATAATGAGTTTTGCTTGTGAAATTGCCTTTATTCGTTTGCTTGTTAGAGAACTGAATTTTGAAAACCCAAAGTAGTGTTATAAGGCCTTGTGACACAGTGCAATGTTCTCAGCAAATTGTGTTGCAAAACCGTTGCGAAACAAGTTGCTGAAAAAAACTGAATAACGGCAAAGGGCCTTTAGAATCTGGACAACTTTGCCTGAGTTCGGGTAATGGGTTTTTCACTACCTTGCTGCGATAAACCAAAAACTTTTGATTTTAAGTTATCTAAAGCAGGCTTTCAATAGTTCAATAGTTTTTAAACAAACTACCATTAAGGTTTTAATGATGATTTGATTTTTAGTTGGCAGTTTAATAAATAGCTTTATCAATTATTTACGACTCGGACACATGTTTTCTTGCCTTTTCAGTTTCTTGTAGCGGTGTTAGCAATAGCTACAGCGCAGTGTACATCAACACATCCAGAGACCAGTGTTTAACCGAAAATGTTCAAACATGCAATGAATTTTCGCCTTATTGTGTTGGACACAACGGGACAAGCTTTCTCTACAACGTCTTTCAAGGTACTTTGTACATTGTTATAGAAGATTTATTCATATATTGACCAAAGCCTCAGGCGTATTCAAAGTCGGAACTCGATCACAATGAGTAATAAATGAATTGGTGAAAAACTACGTTGAAATTTGCAAAAGGTCTGGATATTATTAGACTAACAACAAATCTTAAAAAAAATTACAGCAGTTTTAATACTAAACATGTTTCGCCAAGTCTCTTGCCATCGTCAGTAGTGAACTACAAAGCTAATTGGAAGTGAAATAAATACTATTAAAATGCTAATTACGCGGTGTTATTGGAGCGTTTACAAAAATAATTTTAAATTGGCATGCTTGACTTGCTTTAAGATGGGTTTGTCCCAAAGGATCTACAAAGCCTCTTTGATTTTTAGCTGGTATAGAAAATTGTTGTTGAAACCAAACGTCTCGTGGAATCTCGTTTTTTTTTTAAACTGAGCTTAGTAAAAAATGTGCTTAGAACTGCTAAGTGGTAAATTTTGACTTCTAACAAACTTACTAATATACTTTGGTTAACGTTCATTTTCAGAAAGATGTACAACCAGCAATTTGTTCATCATGCGAGGACTGGATTATGCTCTTTTAGACCACGTTTTGTCCTCCTCAATGGTCCTGAATGTCGGTGAATGTGTAAGCAGGTGTTCCAGTACACCTAGGTGTGTTTCGTTCAACTTTGATTACGAGTCTGGAGGGATGAAAAGATGTGAACTCAACAGCAGAACCAAGGAACTGAGCACAGGCTCCTTTGTCAAACGAAAGGGTTTTGCATATTTTGATTAGAAACTAGAACTAGAAATGCTAGATCATAAACTGTTTCGAAAACATTGTCAAACAATACATTTTTTATCAATCTGATTGTATTTGATTAAAGAGAGTTCGCAAACATAAACGCTAGAAAAAAAACTGGGTCTTTTCCATGGCAACAGCTGTAGTCATGACAACTAATTGATAAAGATGCCAAAAAAACTGAAAATCACACTTAAAAGAACTGATAAACTGTGTGATACCGAAGCTAAACGTTCTAACTACAACATATCCGAGTTACGACTCAAACGTTTTTCATATTCTATTAACCCTTTCACTACTGAAACGCCCGAAAGCGCCCGACTGGAAATGTGACAAATTTCCTGAAGCGCCCGTAAAAAATGCATTTTTTTTTTTCACTCTCCTGTCCCAAGGGATTTCTGAACAACCAAAAACACGTGGGATATTGTCTTAACTTGGATTAACCAATCAAAACTAGGGGACTGCGCATAAATTTTCTTTATTTGGAAGGCTATAGCGTGGTTTGAAAATTGTGAGTGTAACTCGTGAAATCAAAAATGGCGACTGTTGAGAACGTGACGGAACAAGAATTTAGAGAGATATTTGGTATCACTTCTGATAATTTAGAAGCTTCAGATGAACATAGCATAACCACATCCCCTATTCAAGAGTATTCAATGTACAATATTTGGTTTTGCTGAGTCCCCGAGAGGAGCGATACTCCCTTCTATGCATAGGCCATAAAAGGTTGTGTAGCCCCAAAGTGTATGGTTTTTCAGCTGTTCAAGCCATAAATAGAGTATCTATTTTAGCCGTTTCGGTCGTTTTTGCACTCAAGCAAGTCTTGAATTCGCTTTTTAGAGCCAAAACAAAACGGTTGATAAACATTGTCTTTATCATTGGTCTGACCTAGCAAAATACTTATAAGAAAGGTCTAAAACAGGGTATTGTTTTAAAGGTCAGGTCTAAAACAGGGTATTGTTTTAAAGGTCAGGTCTAAAACAGGGTATTGTTTTAAAGGTCAGGTCTTAAATAGGGTAGGTAAAATAACAGATTTTTGTCATAAGTTTCAGTTTTGCACGTACCCTACCCAATGTTTTGGCGGTACCCCATGGGGGCTGGGTCTTGTACCCACAAAACGCTATGGCTCTTTACAAACTCACAGTTTCAAATTAATAAGCAGTATACATGGACCGGTGGAGCACAGCCACCATATAGTTTTTCACAAAAGCTGAACAAAAACTTACTCTGCTGCAGAAAACTTAATTCTTGCAAAATACGTTTGTCATAAAGCCCAGTTCTCCTATATATCCACCCCCTCAAATCCCTGGATCCTTCCCCTATGAAGAATGTTTTCAAGCATTCAGATTCTGCTCTGCCATCCCTGTTTAAGATAAACATGTTGGTTTAATAATCTGACTGCCACATAAGCAGGCTATATTACATGTTGTATCTATCAGATAAAAGGTAGATGATACAAACAACAG
The DNA here is from genome assembly GCA_025331005.2 of Zoanthus gigantus. NCBI lineage: Eukaryota > Metazoa > Cnidaria > Anthozoa > Zoantharia > Zoanthidae > Zoanthus > Zoanthus gigantus. The sequence continues at coordinate 5,236 of JAOBBB020042699.1, forward strand.
AACTGCCTCTAAGTTAAAGTTGTGTCTTATGAGAGGGCAGTTGTTGGAAGGGGTAATAGAAGGCAATTATTAAAACAACTCATGCAAAAGTCATTATACATTAATTGTTGTTTTTGTTGTTGTTGTAATAGGTTAACGAAACACCAGAGCTTTGAAATAAACAGCATGCATGACTTCTCAAAACTTTGTCAATAGATAATATAAATTATTCCAACACAATTTAGTTCCTAACAAATGGCCTTTAAAATGTATGAATTATTTTCTTGCAATAATTCTCCTAAAACTATGTTCAACTAAATCATGACCAAACTAGAATCTCATTGATCTGATCCTTCACTCTGAAAAAAGACTAGCGTTCAAAACGTCAGTGTTTTATCTTCTCTTTGGACAGTGTTCAACTTAAAAAATACTTTCTACAGCTGTTTCTTGTAGAAACACCAATGTGGCTTGTAATTATCATGATAGAATCTCAATGATTCTTTCAAAATCTTCAGGACTGAATGCATTCTATAACGAATACAGTTACTAAAAGATGATGCAACTGCAACACCTGTTTCCACCTCTAACTCGCACACTATAGAGCAAACTAAATGCATCTTCTGGTGTGATCTGCGTCAAATCTCCATATTGATTTTCAACAATGTATTTACATTCCATGCACAACCAGTAGGTATTCACGGGTCTGTCTAGTAATAGTTGATTCTCAGGTGTTCGACAGCTTGGTTTAAAGTTACACTCCATGGCAGCTCCCTTCATTACCTCTTGACCACACCCAGGGCACTTGATTGTCATTACTGACTGCATTGTTTCAGCTCTTGGTTGCCTAATATTTTGAGAAGTACAGAATGGTTGTAGTTAATGGCTGAAGCCTATAGCCAACAGTAACCAATCAATTGCAAGTTATGTGAATGGTTGCAAGAAACTCTGGTCTGCTGTCATTCATACTACTGAAAACAAAGTTTAAACAATGTGGAACAGCCCACACACTTTTGATCTAAGTCTGGTTAATGCACTGGAGAAACAGACTTTGAGTGTTACATGCCAAAAGTGACTGAATTATTTATTGAAGAAGGAAATAAGTTTGGTCTAAAATGTGCAGCATTTGAAATTCCAACCACATGATCAAGAAAGACATAACATATTTTCCATTTTAGGTGATACTGTAAACGTTTTTGTTTCTAAAATATTTCTTGCATTTTGCTTATTCCTAGAGTTAGTTGTCACAAACCAGGTTTAATAGTAATATTTAAATTCCATGTCATTGTTTATTACTGGGTTGCCTGAGGCAAACCAGTCTTAAAATGCATGTTTTTACTGGGCTGCCTATGAGAAACCAGTGATAGCAAGTAATTAATGCTTTTGGATTGTGGCTTAAAATAACAAGGGGATACTAAAAACACTAGCTATAATCTTATAATTTTTATCTCAAATTATTTTTAAAATCAATGAAACACATTATCATCTTCAGCCAGTGAGTATTTAAAGTACATAAAGGTTGTTCAAATACACAATAACGTACAACTGATACGTTATTACTAAAGTAAACAAATTCAAAAATAAACAAACATATCCAATGTAAGTGTATACAAGCATCTTTATGTTTAAAACGTGTTATGTTGTTTTTAAAAACAATTTCATCATTTTTGCTGCTGAGATAAGAGTTTCTGGGTTAGTAGATGCAGAGCAGTTGAGGTGTCAGGTTCAGTTGGTAGAGAAAGGCTAAAGAAAACACGGGAAGAAGTGATAAGGATGGATTTCAGAGAAAGAAGAGTTAGCAAAGACCTGTGGCCAGAGATATAGGTTAGCTTGGAAGTCATTTTTCTAAAAACCGTCCAATGCATGCCAGCATGAAAAACAGACGTAAAACCGAATATGATGATGATATGATTTTTGAAAGAATGTTTTAAAATTACACATGTCTCCAAAGCACCACTGAATTACTGTGATTTCAATGTTAACATTTCAGTGTAAATATACCACAACTTCAAGTCTTGCAAGATTTCTAGGATAGAATGTTTCCTTCAAGCCTCTGTTACATGTTGAAACTTGTGTGCAACAGCGCTGAGAAACAAGTTTCAACAGGCATTTTGCCGTAGGATGTGAAAGGTTAAAACTTGTTTGGGAACATTGAAACTGTTCTCGAAATGTTGTTAACAGATTCCCACAAAACTAGTTCCATGGCCTGAAGAGGATGGGCAAAAAACTGCTGCTCGTAGAAGAAACAGAGTGTTATGGGCAAGAGATTGGATAAAAAGAAGAACCAGGGAAGTTTATTAGCAGTTGGTGAAAGAACTTGAACTTGAAGACAAAGTTGCATACAGAGAATACTTTCGAGGAAATGGGCAGATATTTCGATTCCTCATGGACAGGAAAGCATAAGGCCTGATGAAAGAATAGCAGTGACTCTGAGATATCTGGCTACTGGAGAAACATTCAAGTTGCTCGAATACAGCTTTCAAATAAGTCCTACTTGTATTTCCTCCATTGTTGTTGAAATGTGCCAAGAAATATTTGATATTCTAGGGCCATAATATTTGAAGACACCATCCACCCAAGAAGAGTGGGTATCTGTTGCTCAGTGCTTTAAACGTAGTTAGAATTTTCCAAACAGAATCTGAGCTTTGGATGGAAAGAAAATTTTGATAGAACAGCTTCAACATTCTGGGTCAAGATACTATGACTACAAAGGTCATAACAGTGTAATTTTGATGGCTGTCTTGAACTTGGAGGTGACTATGAATGTCTTTGGGCATATGTGGGGGCAAATGGGCATGCATAAGAATGTGGTGTATGGCAAAGAAGTGATCTTAAAGGCTTACTTAGTTCTGAAGCTAATCCACTGAACCTACCAGATCCTACCCCACTCCATGGCAGGGCCATACCTGTACCATATGTGCTAACTGCGGATGATGCCTTTGGCTAAACAGACTATCTTTTGAAGCCACATTCACCTACAAAGATGACAGTTGAGGAGAGGATTTTCAATTACAGGTTATCTCATATCCAAAGGATATCTGAAAATGGATATGGAATCCTCATTAGCAGATGGAGAATCTTTTGCACCCCAATGTTACTTGAGCCTGGAAAAGTAAAAGACATAGTCTTGGCAGTGCTTACCCTCCATAATCTACTAAGGTAAGGCTTATACTAGATATTCCCATAACAATTCTGTGTAGACTAAAAGCCTACCTTGACAACCTCCAAAGAGGAAGAGCTGTAACATTCATTTCATAATGATTCCATTTGTAAAATTATGTATCGTAAATCCCTTTTAAATCAGGAAATTGCCTGTCCAAATTAATATTGATAAAGGTTAATAAAACAAGGCATTGCTTTTACTTGTTCCAGGTCTGATGTATCAAGCACCCTTGTTGACTCAGAAGATGCAAGTACTGGTAATGTAATAAAAATTATGTGGAACACAGAGAACTCAGTCTTTCACCCCATCTGGTGTACTTGAAAAGTTTGGATGTATAACAGATGATGAAGATGGCCCATGGAGTGAGCCACCCATTTCAGTTTCAAAGAGCACATCATTGATTCTTTTTAGTAAATGCCTTCTGCTGGCCATCAAATCGTGATAGTGTTTCAGCCAGTAGCCTGCTGAAAACCTCGATTTCTCCACGTCCTAAGATGCCTTCATTAGAAGTGGAGTGTGGAGCCTTCTGAAGTTCAACTGCAGCTTGAAACATATCTAATTTGGTCTTTTGCACTCCAGATTCATCCACTATATAACTTGTTTTCGCTGATTTATTCTCCCTCCTTTTTGGAACTGGCTTACTTTCATTTAAACAGTCACTTAGAGTACTGCTGGATGCATTAACTTCTATGCTTTCTTTTGTAAACAACATTCTGCCATAAAACTTCCAAGATGGAGTAAACACTTCATCAGTACCAGTGCCACTCTTCTTACTCAATTCGTTTCATGTGCAGTTTTTATTAAGCTGCACTCTGAGGCTATATGTCACTGCTTCTAGATCTTGCACTCTTTTCTGTCTTATTAAGCAAATAGCTAAGCTTATTAAATGCCAGCCTTCTAGAATCTCGGTTTCTATAATCTTGTAAACTAATATCCTACAAAGGGGATTCTCCATGGAAATGTTTATCAGGATTTTAATGTCCTTGCCTGTCCACTTTTCTTCCGCTTTACTTTCGAGCGACCTCATTATTTCCTCCTTCATAAGCACCTTCCATTTCGATTGAAACTGAATATTTCACGCAGTTCTCTTCAGCTCTCTTACTATGGATGTACTTAGAATGTGGAGTACATTTTTATAGTCTGGAGGCCTCGTGTTTCTTCTTTTTGTTAAGGAAATTGGGGCTTGCACCATCCCTAAGGCACCTGCTCTCTTCAACAATGCTCCGTAGAACACTCTTCCTCGCTCCGCCATTTTGGTTTGAACGCTTGCAATGAATCATGGCTGATTTGTTGTTCCGGTTTATGTCATGAGTGGCTTATGCAGCTTAGCGTGACAAAACCAAGCGAAGGTTTCACAAAGGGATGTTACACGGAGAAACTCTTGTTTTAATCACTAATGCGACGGTTGCAACCGTTTCAGAAGTAGAAAGCGGTTCTACTTTTTAGTGAAACTTGTCTCGCAACGGAAGTTCGAAAGAGTTTCAGGAAACCTACCATGTTACACGGTGGAACTAAAAGTTTGAACATATAAACAGCGGCTTCAGTCAGAACTACAGTTCTAAGTCATTTACGACGTGTCTCGGTGTCTGACAGTCGTATAGGGATTTAATAAAACTCCGTGTCATGCAATCGATAAATTTCTCAAAATTACATCAAATATACCAAAATAGTTATAATCCTTACCCCAACCCTAACCACTACTCCCATAAACCCTAACAGTGATTTCGAGAATTTTTGGCTGCTCGTAAAGCGAGTTTATATTTTCTCAACAATCCAGAATATCTGAAGTATAAATTGTAGGACACGGAGTTTTATTAAATCCCTATACGACTGTTGGACACCGGGACACAGCGTACACTATTATATAAACTGCTAAATTCAATTTAGCACGACAAAAATGAAGTCTATAGAAGTTTCGCAACGTTCGAAACTTTGGCTGCAGCGCTCTGTATTTCTAAAATTTTGGTTTATTGCTGTTATGTTTTTCAATTGTAATATTCGATTCAGCTTTTTTAGCAGCAATGTGTTTATCAATATAACAATAATTAGAATAAAGTATCATCTATCTAGTATCTATCTACTCACCCTTATTTTCAAGTTGCATGTAAAAATTTGCCCTTCAAACGTCTCTTCAGCTTTGTCGAATTCTGATTTCAGTTTCCGGAATGGATATAAAAGAGGAGGATTTTTCATACCCTAACCTACTTTAAATCTTAACGATCTAAAGTCCTCTGCATCATGACCAAGTATTGCTTTCGACTAGTTTCGTGACCAAAAAAATGAAAGTTGTAAACACGAACCTATCATAAACTAGCAACATTATACCGCTGACCAGATAATTTCAGTGAACACATGTCCAGAAAGAAAAACATGGCTGTCTGACAAGAACCACTGCAGACTTTGTAAGAAAAAAATTATATATAATTATGTAATTATGTCGGTACCCCGGAAGCGTTTAGCGTCTTTTATATTAAAGGAACACTATGGAGACATAGTGGAGAAAGTAGGTTTGTATCTTGTGTCTAAAGGACCTCGAAATTTACGTGAAATAATTGACTACAGCGGCTTGAAAAAAGAACAGGTCAGTGTGTACAAACTAATAAAGAATTAATTATTAACCGAGCTGGGGATCATTTCAGTACTGGGTCCTTTTGGGTTAGGGTTAGAATTAGCTATATAGAAAATAGGTGAGATTTTTATGCATAAACTGTCTGAATAATTATTAAGTACGCCCAATACGGAATGTTTACCCCGAGCGTTACTATTTTTTGTTTTTATACTTATTATATAATCAGAGATGTATATGAGCAATATAAGAAAGTTTATTTAAGTTGCAAAAAATCGTCTTGTTTTACGGAGTGCAAGTAATAGGTAAAATAAATAAAAATTAATAAGAAAGGTAACTTATGATTAGCATATTATGTGAGAACTTGAATCATTTTTATTTAAAAGAGTCATGCCTGTGCAACAGTCAAATGAAATGAAACCCGGGGACATGTGCAGGGTTGAACCTGCTGTAGTGTCAGGTTTTTCTAAAACCTGCTATCCCACTGGCCTTTTTTGTCAGAACGTATCATGTCAAATTTTCTTGGTCTGAGAATGCATGCTTGCACCGGTCCACGAAAGTCTTTTAACTCCAAGTCAAATTCAAGTGCTGTCAATGGATAAGTACTGCTCTAATGATTACCGTTTGCCTACCATTTGTTTCGCCTATGGCCTGTTTGCCTATGTCAGAAGTTGTTTCGCCTACAATTAATAACAACATAAATCAATGAAAGTTTGATATGGCAAATGTTATGTTGGACAAACTGGTTGCATAATCGAATGTAGAATTAAAAAACATTAGAGGCAGACACTATGAGCAATATCATCTTTCTGCCGTTGCAGAGCATGTTTATTCTAACCCTGACCGTTATAAAGATTTAGAAAAAATTTAAGTTCTTTCAAAAACACAATTTTAATGCATAGAAACCAATTTTATCATTGATAGAAGAGCTAAATATATTTTGAATATGAATGAAGGCTAATATTACATTGTAAAATCTCAAACAAAGACCTTGTCTCGTAGTGAATCTGTTTGTATATTTAAGTTTGGTTTCTTTATGAATGAATAGCCATCAAACTTTCTGCTACATTTCTTACTGTAAGTACCGTGAAGTTATTTTCAGATAAGGATCCCTGATATTGTTAACTTTCTTCATGTGTTGGATTCTAGCTTATATGCTCTTTGATAGGTAGGTTTAGACGACGAGTTGAATATCCAAAATAATATAATAATTTGTATTTATGAATTGATATCTTTCCAAGTAAAGCATTCTTGAAAATGAAATGCAGTCATGCTGACTGCAAAATGTTGAATCAATATAAATATCATAATAAATGTTTACTCCTAAAGAATACTTTATATCTTTCAGGTTCAAAAAGCTTTATGTACCCTGATTCAACATCATCTCGTTAGTTATGAGCAAAATAAGAAAGGTGGCTCTGTTTACAATGCCATTCTGTCAAACATTCTTCTTTATCTTCGGTTTCCACGTTATACCTACTGTGCAAAGACACTCTTTGGTGATGCTGGAGAATTGATTTTGGAAGAAATCCTCCAGCATGGCTCCGAACTAATGAGTAGAATCTGCAAGAAGGTAGCAACCAGGCTTCAAGGACTTGGAGGAGATTCCAGTGAAAATGATGTGAAAATTGTATTTTCCGATTTAGTTAATGATCACTTCTTGCAGCGAGTTCGACCTCCAATGCAAGATGATGCAGAGCAATTAGTAATTGATAATGAACAGCAGCAGTTTGTAATACCATCATCAATGGTAGTGCATGGTAAGATACTTTAAATTAAAGAACAGCATGTACATAACATACAATAATATTTATTATTTTTTTAAGAAACTGAAGAGGTTTTGGTGGTATCTCCTTGATTCAATGTATTATTCATATACATGTGTGTTCCATAAATGAAATGATGGTAATACTAAACCATGTTTGATGCAATGAATGACTTACCAGTAATTTTAACTAATATGCAAAGGATTTTGGGATTGCCAGGGACCAAACATTGCAAGTAGCTGAAAGGAAATGTATGGTAAAAATCTATTTATTCATCAAAAAATGTAATGATTTGGGTCCAAATGACACTTTTTTGCATCCATTTGTTTATAGAAAGATGTTATCACATTAGATGAAGATAACAATTTTTACTCACTAACATTCTACAACTCCACTTCTAATCAATGGATGAAAAAAATATTAAAGTTATTTGTTGGCCAAAATCTTTTTTTATGAAGAAATAGTATTTTATTATACATTTCCTTTTTAACAACCTGCAATGTTTAATTCCTGACGATCCCTCAAACCCTTTGCATTTTAGTTAAAGATTGCGTTACTGGTAACTCATTCATTAAATTTTATTTTTAGAATGGCTGCATAAATTTAACCCTTTGACCCCTGGCCACATACATAATCTCTTACTGTTACTGGTTGGAGGGGTAAAATGGCTCCATTTTTAGGGCAGCTACACTGTATATTATATAAATCCTGTGGTTAGGGTCACAGCTTTGCTTGTGCTGGCAGTTTACTGTCCACAAATGTTGTGCAAATAAGTCAACAGTGTGGACAAGGTAGGGGTCTTTGCCAGATGCATTGATCAGCTTTCTTCAAGATGTCCTTTACAGTCTGGACCATTCTTTTGATAGAGCCATTGTTTCTTGGGTGTAACAGTGAGCTTGTGGTGTGTTCAGTGCCCCAATTATTGCTGCAGAATGCCTTAATCTTCATGCTGTTATACTGTGGGCCATTGTCAGTGAAGATTGTCTCGGTATGCCATACTCCACAAATACTGACTTTAGGTGATTAATGATGGCAGCTGATGTCATTGAGTTTCCTCACTATTGGGAATTTCCTGTCAGTAGTAGTCTGCTACTACAAGGTATTGAGAACCTTCATAGTCGAAAAAGTCTGATGCTAGTTTTTGCCAGGAATAGCTTGACATGCTGTGTTGCTGTAGTGGCTGTTTCTGTTGCTGTTTCACATACTGCATACAGGTGGCACAGTTTGACTACATTTCCTTAATGTCCTGTGTGATGCTTTCAGGAAACATTTCTCTACCCCTAAGCGACCCTGATGAATGAGCCCAAGCATCTGTGCATACAACTTTTTTTTTTCTGGGATATACTAGACAATGTCTCTTTTGACTCCGACGAAGGACTAACGTCCGAAACGTCAGTAAGTATTCTCTCTTTTTTATGGTGTAAAGTTTACATTTTTATTACTAAAATGTCTCTTTAGAACAAGTCTTCAACCTTTATCCTGAGATCCTCATGAAAGTTCCAATACTTGTTGAGGTCGTGAGGGCAGTCTTTTATGTGTCACCATCTACAGTATGTATGACATCTTTGAGGTGGCTTATTGTGATATCCTTGTTTTTCGGACCACGTTGGTCCACATTGGTTTTCAGAAGTGCTATTCTTGTTATAGAAATGGTTTGTCTGCTTCTTTTATTTCAAACAATATTTTCTCTTTTTCCAAAGTTGAAGGAAGTCATCTTCATAAATAAATAAAGACATTTATAAAACATAGAAAAAAATAAAATTATGCAATAATTTGAAGTTTTACTTTGAAAATCTGAGATCAACTGACCAAATGCAAAATAATCTTGACACTTTCAAACACAGTTGTCATTTAGATTCGTGGCTTAATTTTGCTAATTTTTCCTCTTTAGATTTGCTTTCAGTCAACTCAGGCTAATTATTTTGTCCTTTTTGACAAAAAAACTTTTGATTTATCTTCATTGAAAATTAGTCATTATCTTTGGTGTTTTATTCTTAACCCTTTCAGTGCCAGTCAATTATTAACAACCAACTTCTCCTTATATAACACATACAAAATATGACATTTGTTGATGAGAAAATGAGAATTGATCAAACAAA
>JAOBBB020042753.1:0-14801 GCA_025331005.2 Zoanthus gigantus
TATATATAGATTAAGAATCTATTTTTATATTTTTGTAACTATTCTATATTTTAGTTTTTATATTGTATATGTACAAGATTGCGTTTTTCAGCTGGCGGTAGCCGCTGCCATGTAATTTTTACAATAAACTTACTTACTTACTTACTTACAACCCCTTTATTATCTCTTATACATTATTTCTAGATTATTTATAAGCAGCCCAATCACTAGCACAATTGTTTAACACCGCTTTGCGCTTAAAAAAGTCTTTCTAACGAGTTTTACGCACAAGGTTGTTTGTAATTCACATGGAGCTTTTTCTTGTTAAACGCTTCTTTTTCAATGGGGCATGTCTATTGATTACGCTTAATATCATTACCTTCCATTGTTTCCAAATAACATTTGGGTCACTAATTGCTATCAAGGATCATTCACCAAAATACTAGAGAGACGCCTCTTAATCAAAACCTTTTTTATACTACTAAACTCAGCATATTTATGTACATAAGATTATTATGCTTACATGCCGCAAAAATAAGTGAATGATCTTTTATTCCTAAATGAATTATCATCTCTGGATTATTTACTTTTATCAAAAAAGAAAAACAACAAAGGAAATATAGGGAACTCTAAGATCATAACAAATATAAGAAGTTACCTTTATGAAAATTAGTTTTTAATATCCTACAACCTAAAGAAATAATTTTATATGTTTATGAAAAAGTGGTTAAAAATTAAACTAATAATCTGTACCTCAATTCTGTTATTTCTTGATTTGCAGTCAGACTTGATGACTGAGAGAATCTTAACAGTTTTTAGCCTTCCTGGTAACACACCGCCCGACTCCAATATGTAAGTTTTTATTCGGTTTTGTTTGAGTGTAATGAATTCTTAAAAAAATTAAATAGTATTATATTAAAATTAATGGTGAAAAGCAGAGTGGTTCATTGTTTGGAGGCACTAGATTTAAATCTTTTTTAACCTTTGAATCTTCATTGATGATTTTACACTGTTAACATGTTATGAAAAATAATGATTATTGACTAAATTACGTATTATATGTCGCAGATTATACACTTCCATACTTTTGTTAAAAACTCTATTGAGAAGATATTTTGATTTGTAGCCATATTAGGGTGAGAATGATGGTTTACCATGAAAACAGAATTTTTTTCTCTTGGAGAGTGGTCAAAGGGTTAAATATTGATTATGTTTATTGATTTTCTTTATGTCATGGTAGGTTGAATAAACAGTTGGTAGATTCCCAACCCAAAGCGCTTGAATTTGAGGCTTGGTGAAATCTTGTGTTGAGCTCAATAACAGTGAACACGTTTTTGGACTTATTCTCTAAGCTTAATAAAACAATATTTGCTTCTGCTGGGAAGCTAACCTACTCAGGTGGTGAATAGTAGATGGTAACTAAATGTAGGCCACATATTTAGATTACAGAACACGAATATTAACTTGATATAATTAATGACATTTTTGGTACTACAGTGTTCTATTTTCGGACGTAAGAAAGGATCAAAATAACCAAGTCAGTTTGAGAGCGAACAGTTCCATGTTAAAGACACAGGTATTACAGCTTGTTCTTTTCCCTGATGCTCTTAGTAACTCATCAGACATTTATTACCATCGTTGTTATTATGGTCCCTGACACTTGTAATAAGCATTACCAAGTTATACAAGGAGTTACACCAATTATTGTAAGTAATATAGAATATGTCCTTACTTGTTGCTGAGTATCCGCCGTATTTCAGTTTCCATAAGGTTGAACTTAAAGCTGTTATTATTACTGTTGAACAGTATATTCTTACATATTGTGGTAACAATAAAGTTCGGACTTGTAACAACAGATATACATACAAAATGGCAATATATTTTTCTTCCTTATTTTTTTTACCAAACTGGTTGCAAACACATAAGGAAAGTAGATGAATCTAAGAACACCAGTTTTTAGCACCTAAACGTCCAGCTCCATTATTAGTATATAGTACTGAGTAAGATGAACAGAATCAGGTTATTGCTATCCCGGCTGTACATCTGTTACATAGAGTTTTATTTTTCAAATCTTGTTTTAAATAATTGACCTTGTCAGAGTACGATGCTGACGGATCATATATAACTCTAATAAACATAGATTACAGCGTTTATTTGTGGCGCTATATGGATTGGCTTTAGCTAAAATTTTTGCAAGAAATGGTGTGTTCAGTTTTTTTGTCCTTTAAGGAACAAATTTAGAGAATATTGTTTATTTCTTTTATAAAGGGTATTATATTATTACACCCTCTCTGCTTATTCTGAACTCCCCATTTAGTTGATTTAGGAAATTGTGTCCCTCCTTAAACATGTGAAATGAAAATAAAAGCAAGAGGCGAAAACAATATATTCATTAAACTTACCAAACTGCAAGCCCACATGATTACAAAAGTAAACAAAGCAAACATACATAAATAGATACTTAGTAAACTAATGAAGTATTTTGTAAAATTAAGTTAGTTCTGTCATCAATCAGAACAGTAAATTGAACTGTTTGATTGAAGCTGTAACACTTTTCTGTAAGCAATACATTAGTCATAGACCTAGTTGTGGTCATGTTCAGTTAACGTATGTTAAGTCTCAGATGTGATCTTTAACTTGATAACAGAAAGGAGAAACAGAATTCTTAGAAATATTTTCCGAAACATATACGTTTGGTTTTCAACTTTTGATATTTTCACTGTGGCTTTGTTACTCAGTACCATTAAGATTTACTCTTTGCTTTTTGGATAGTCTAATTATCGAAACCTGAAACTAGTTAAATTTTTTTTTCTGTAATTATTTAGGTAAAACTGTTGTGTTTTTTCTATTGCCTTTGGTTCACATTAGATAAATTTTGTAGTGGACGTTTTAACAAAATTTGTTCTGTTTTGTAACCCAACAGAAAACCACAGCAATTTATTGGTCTCCACACAAGAAAAGTTGCAATTTTTATATGTATCCCTATATTTTGACTCACCTTTACATTTTTTTAAATTACTACCTTTAGTAAACAACTTTGAAGTAAATTCCAGAATGTGTCTGACTATGAAGTCACCTGCATATCAGTGCAATATTTCTGTATCTAGAGCAAGTGTAAAATATATGTTGACTTCATAGTGTCTGCACTAAAATTGCTTTTTATATTTTTTCTTTGGAGTTCGTTGAAGTGGTTGAAATTGAACTATTTTTTGATTTGCTAACAATGCAGAACAATATTGTATTTTGTGTTGACTGATTTTTTGGGTTAAAATAGTCCCTAGGAGGACTATTGTCTGCAACGGACGTTTTGAATTTTACCTGTATGGCAGTCATCACAAATGTAAAAAGGAAATAAAGAAATATTTTTTCCATCATTTTTAATTATTTATCCTAATCATTTTAAAAACAATGTAAATACTTAAAGCCTGGTTAAGGCAAAGAGGTTATTGACTGTAGCATGTCCTTAACATCACATTCAGACTTTCGTCACTTGGCAGTGGCAGCTCTTCGGGAGAAGTTTCACTCTTTCAAATAATGGGATGTTCACAAAGTCAGTTAGGAATCTATATGTTTTTTATCTGATGTTTATAAAGTCAGCAGTATAGATAGGACAAACGTGCTAGTAGCTAACTTGAAGCCGCTATATAAGGCAGTATGGCCACGTTGGTAGCGGGTTCTACCCCTTTAAATTACCATAAAAATAATACCTGGTTGCTAGCAGCCACAAACAGCTCTTTCAGCCTTTTTAGGCCTCATCAGCATGGCATAGCTAGCCAAAACAAAGTATAAAGTCTAAAGCAAGCACAAACGTTTGTAAAAGAGGATATTGCCGACGTTTTTTTAGAATAAAATAATGATTAAAATTAAATGATCAAAGTGCAAGTATCATGAATTTTTTTTTTTTTTTTCAAAAAGTAGATGTAACCAATTTTCAGCTAGACAAACGCCTTTATCGTGGTACTTGCACTTTAGCATATTTGTGTATTATTTCATTTAGAAAAAAAAATTAATTCCTGTATGTTTCATGACATTTCGATGACATAGGCCTGGATCTCACTCACACTTAATTTTGAAAACTATAGTTATTTGTCAAACATTTTAACATTTTTTTCTATTTTTAATGAATACCTTCGATATTTAAGGGTACCTTTACCCCTCGTTAACTAACTGTAGTATTTTTCCGTTCCAGAATTTACGGCCAATTTTCCTGTGCATAGTCGTTCTGTGTGGACAACAAAATGGAATCGGAATCCCCTTTACCGTGACATGATTAGTGTTGGTAAGTTCTACCTAGCTTTTGAAGAAATCACGGTTTTGACAACTTGCTGCCAACTTTGATCCATGCACTATGAAAAATCAGACAATTGATTGATTTATTATAGAAAATGTTCCTATAATTACACAGTAGGGCCAAAGCCAGTGGCTTAAATCGCTTATGTCAGCAGTATATTTATAGCAAAAGAGATATAGTGTAAACTTTTGTTATGTATAACAAATAATATTAATTAGATATAAAAGGGTAATAAATATCTATAGTTATTTATACTTACAGATAATAACAATATAAAGAAAGAAAAATTAATAAATAACAATAATTATAAATACAATAGTAATTGAGGTGAGTAATTTTCAAAACGCTTTATATTCCTTAAGAAAGTGTAGTTTTAATTTAGATTTGAAATTAGAAGTATTGAGTGTATTACGAAAGGAGAGGGGAATATTTTTCCAGATAGCAGGAGCCTGTTAGCAGATAGAAAATTGATATTTAAGGTTAATCTTGTGAAGGTTGAATCTACTGCGGGTCTCATGGTCATGAAGTTTAAAGTTGAATTGCAAGAGTAATGATAGTGGGGAAGGTAGGCATTTGTTGATATGCGAGAAAACAAAGCAGGATATTTGATATTTATAAAAGTGGAAGAATGTTGAATTTGAGAAAGAAAGGCTTGGTATGTGAGTGAAGAGGAGCAAAAGAGATAATACGCAGGGTTTTTTTCTGAAGGAGAAAAAGGGGTTCGGAATGCGATGTATAGGTAGAAGCCCAGATAAGATTACAGTAGGTAAGATATGGAAGAAAGAGCGAATTGTAAAGAGTTAATAAAGTGAGAGAGTACAAAAGTTGTCTGGCTTTACAAAAAATGCCAAGTACTTTAGAGGCTTAGAACAAATAGAGGATATGTGTGGTTTCCAACAAAGATTCTCATTAATAATGACTCCAAGAAATTTAGTGTTTGATACTCTAGAAATATTTTTATCATTAATAAAAATCCTTGTGTTTGTTTTGCTAACTTTCTTGCGAGGAGGGTAGAAAAGCATAAATTTAGTTTTATCAGGGTGTAGAGTAAGCTTATTAGCGTTAAACCGTATTAAACTGTTTTAAGTTCTGTTTTGATAGTATTGAAAAAAGTATTTATATCTTTGTGAGAGAAGAAAATGTTAGAGTCATCAGCAAAAAGAATAAAAGATAAAAAACTGGAAGAGTAGAACATCAATTTTGTATAGTATGAAAAGAAGAGGTCCAAGGACTGACCTTTGAGGAACACCACATTTGATGGGTTGAGTTATGGAGTTTATTGTGCCAATTAGTAAATAGAAACTGGGCGTCCGAGCCAAAAAATGCAAAACCTGATATTTTGCACAAAAATATGCTAGCACAATTCAAAATCCCATTTTTTCCAACCTCATTAAATATGCAATCCCACAGTCCCATTATTGCACAATACAATGATCTACCAATTTACAGATTTTCTCAATTCAGAATCCCATTTTTACACAACCTCATTAAATATGCATTCCCAAGTTGTGCACATACACGGGAATGCCCCCACCCCCTCCCCCTCAGGATTCTGAAATGAGAAAAATCTGGAAAAATGGTAGATTAAAAACAATCAGAGACAAAAAAATATGGACAGCGATTTAGACTCCCTATTCGACTCAGATTATTCTCAAGATATTATTGAGGCTTTTCGGAAGTTTTTTTTCGATAAGGCTGATGCTGAGGAACAGCAGCCTTGTAAACATACAGAGGTAGAAGAGTGGGGTGATGGTCGCGGGAATTGTGTGACCTGCGGTGAGATTTTTACCGACGCTTCTGATGTAAATTCTACCATAACATATTGCAAGCACGAAAGTGTGCACAAAGACGACTTTGGGATGATTGTTTGTGGCATGTGTGGTATTGAACTTGAAACTTTAGACTTCCAACAAGAGTGGCGATGGTATGGTACCTCTGACAATAAAACCTCTAATGACCCCAGTCGGTGCCATAGCCAACTACCCACAAACAAAGGTTTCCGCAAAGTATTTGGGAAGCATAAAGTGGATATCCCACCTATGATGATGGATATGGTAGAGGCTAAGTATCAAAAGATTAAGGAGACCGAAGGTGATAAAATCCTCCGCAGCAAAAGTCACGAGTCTATCGTGGCTTCATGCTTGTTTCATACCTACCAAGAGTTTGGAGAGTTTCGCACCTCTAACTACATCAGAGAATTGTTTAATGTCAAACAGAATAACATGTCTCTCGGTATGACAAGGTACTTGAAAGCTTTCCCAGAAGCTCGTACTAAATACGTCACACCCGAAAAACTTTTGCCATGGATCATGAAATTGACCGGAGTTGATCGGTCTCACTACCGCCGTATCCGCGCAATCACACGTTATATTGTAGCTGCCTCAGAACTTGTTGAACGCAGCAATCCACAATCGATGGATGCCGCGATTATCTTCTTTTATTTATGTTTAAACCAGAATTACAAGAACAAGCTCGGTATCACGAAGTCTTCTTTCGCCAAAAAAGCCAAACTTTCTGACATTACTATCACTAAGATCGTTAGAGAAATTGCCACAGTCTCACGAGACTCATCTGGAAAAGTGGAATGTTGAATTGAGAAAAAAATCTGATATCCAAAAGCAAAACATGTCTGCTATACTAGATGAGCAAGTACCTGAGGGTGGATGGCCTGTTATATCTCCTACTCATCCACCAGTCCACCCTAATATTTCTAGTATGTGGTGGTTGTTTATGAACTATACACGCGAGCAAAGCAAGTGGTACTCAAAGTTTGATATATTATTTGCAAAAATGGAAATGTTGAATTGAAAATACTGAAAGAATTAAGAATGCTAGCAAAGAAGCATGGTATAGAAGCAATATACTTAAAGAGTATATGAATATATGAACTCATTGAGGCTATACAAGAAAAAGAAAACTCAGAAGATGATTTCAAAGCTGCTGCTGAGGAGTACAGTAAACAAAAACGTGTCTTCCCATTATATAAAATAGTTGGAAAACCATGGCATTTGGAGCTCTGATTGTGTTGCGCCCATGCGGCTGCATAAATTTTAGCTCCATAGACATTTATACTTTTTACTCTCTTATAATCACTGAATTTCAATTCAAAAGATATCAAATTTTACCTAAGGAAACTTTTCTCAAGTGATGATTATTACTGATAGGAATGTTGCGTTATTCAAGAGAAATTCTTATCTCGCATCGAAATTGCTGTAAGCCATTGAGACGCTCTCAAGAACAGAATCAAAGTGCAATCTTGTCCATACTTCGATCTTTTGGTATTTTAAGAAGGTTTAGAGTACGAAGAGGTGGAACGTCAAAGATTTCTCCCCTTGTGCGACCGATTTTAGTAGTTACTCAACGGCCTAATATTAAAACGAACAGGATTTATGGTGTAAATTCGAAGAACTTATTAAATATTTAGTTGGCGGATATTTATTCAAAAACTGAAGCTCAAACAACAAAAGAAAATACCATGTGCATTGATGTTCATTCAATCGCCATAATTAAACCGTGCAATGTAAACAAAACGGGATCTCAAGAGTTAAATCTCACCGTCGCCACGATCAACTGTGAATCCAGTAACAATAAATTGGCCATTATTGATGACTATCTTCTTGAGCAAGATTTGGTTATTTGTTGTCTTACTGAAACATGGTTGAATTCTGTTTATCCTGTCACCATTGGTGAATTATGCCCAAGTGGATATGAAATAATATCTGTTCCGCGCAAAGATCGGCAAGGTGGTGGTGTTGCAGTTATTATCAAACAGCCGCTTTCTATC
Source organism: Zoanthus gigantus (assembly GCA_025331005.2). NCBI lineage: Eukaryota > Metazoa > Cnidaria > Anthozoa > Zoantharia > Zoanthidae > Zoanthus > Zoanthus gigantus. The sequence goes on from JAOBBB020042753.1 coordinate 8,055, forward strand.
AAGTGCAACTGTTCTAAAGTCATTACCTTCCGCTCATTCGAGCACTTAAACTCGATTGTATCGCATCCCAAACATTCTTAGCCATTGAACTTAAGTATAGTTTACCGGCCTCCAAGATCTAACAAAAACACTTTGCCAATCTCTGTCTCTTTCGATGAGATATCTGATCTGTTCGCTGCCAACAACATTACAACAAACCGACTACTTATAACAGGCGACTTCAATATACATATTGACGAACCTGAAAAGCCTGATGTATGTAAATTTCTGCAGATTATTGAGTCTTTTAGACTTAAACAACATGTCGCTGTACCGACGCATGTTGCGGGTCATACCCTTGACTTAGTCATTACCAGGGATGACTGCGATTCTCTATCCAACTCTCCTCAGGCACACTTTATGATCACTTCGCATTTTACCGTCCTTTTCACGCTTTACTGGACCAAGCCTCATCGCCCAGCTGTTACTCGATCCTGTAGAAAAATTAAAGAGATAGACTTGAACAAATTCCGGTCCGACCTCCAGTGTAGTATTCTCCTCCAACATCCTGCTGAAAATCTTCATGATTTGGCTTTTCAGTACCAGTCCATTCTGTTGGCAATCCTTGACGACCATGCGCCTATTGTCTCAATGAGAGTAGCGCAAAGACCATGCCAGCCCTGGTTTTCCTGTGAAATTGCTGAGGCCAAAAAGTTGAGCGGTGGTATTGAGCACAAATGGGGAGGAACTGGAGTGGAGGATGATCGACTCATCTTTGTTGAAGCACGAAATACTGTTTCTAAATTGATATCAGCACCAAAGACTTTCTTCTATTCTAGAAGAATCGAAGAGTTTTCCGGCAATCAGAAAGCAATATTCAGAGAAATGAATCATCTCCTCAACAAGAAAACGGTGACACCCTTGCCTCCCATGAGACACCTTTAGCTCTTGCCAACCAACTCGCGGATTTTTTTTTTTCAAACAAAATTGACCTAATTCGAAGTGAACTGAATTGCTGTATTCCCAAGTCTCCAATTTCACCAGATACGTATTCTTCGTCTGAAACAGACATTGTCCAACTATCATCATGTGAGCGTGTGTCCATAAAGACGGTATCTGACCTTTTTTCGTCCTGCACACCAAAAGCATGTGATCTTGATCCCATTCTACTCGGTTATTAAAGGAATGCTCTGACCTGATAGCTCCTGTTATTACAAGTATGATCAATTTATCTATGTCTACTGGGACTATTCCTAGCTCGTGGAAAGATGCCATTATTCTTCCGTCTCTCAAATCTGGCAAAAAGGATCTCGTCAAAGAAAACTATCGCCTAATCTCAAACCTTAGGTTTGCATCTAAAATTTGTGAAAAGTGTGTGGTAATGCAGTTCAATGACCATCTGGTCAACAACAACCTAATGGAGCCTTTCCAGTCAGCGTACCGAACCAATCACGGCACAGAAACTGCCTTGGTGCGAGTTTGCAATGACATTCTCCGCGTAGTTGACCAGAGAAATATAACTATTCTTGTTTTGCTTGATCTATCGGCAGCATTCGATACTGTGGACCATTGCCTACATTCAGGTCGCGCGGAGACCTGGTGCCCAGTCATCCTTGGGGGGACAAAAAGAGGGCGTATGTTTCACATGCGGATTTGACAAAGGGATTCTAGAATGGAATTCAAACAAGACAAAGATGAGTTCAAAGTTTCTCAGTGGACAAAAGAGCAATGTATCGAATGGCTGAATGGAATTGGAGTACGCCACACCGGAACGAAAGAAGAACTTTTAGCTAGAATTGCGAAGTATCAGAAATTTCCTTCGCTGGTAAAGAAATTAAAACATCGAGCAAACCGCCAATACAACTTTGTGACGGCTTTGAACGTAAATGACATTCCTCCGAACACTGTTTTGTGGAAAGATGACAATTACCCGAAAGTTACAAAGGCAATGTTCGAGAAGTACTGTTGTCAAAAGCGTCAAGGCTCCCTTGGACAGCAAGAGAAAGCGCACAGATTATTTGTCAGTCGCAAAATTGTTTCGGTAAAGGTTTATGTAGAAGGACAAGTGACATTTGTTAAGGCTCAAATCAGAAAATCGTATGGGAATGTATCACGACCAGCGGTACTAAAGTTTCAATCTGGACTACCGCAAAAAGGACATTGTAGCTGTCCTGTTGGTTTATCTGGTGTAGGTTATCATGTCATATCCATTTTATATTTCTTGGAATATTATCACTTATATAAAGTAAAAGTTCTCGCGTTAACATGCACTGAACAGTTACAGAAATGGCACAGGAAAGGACAAAAAGGAAAGGGTTCTTTGCCAATGCTGCCAGTTCAAAAATTAGTGCATATCCCATCTGCTAAATTGAAGAAGAGAAAGAAAGCATCAGGTGCACATAGTAAAGACCACTTCTTACCAGAAAATGTAGAGAAATCAACAATTAAACGAAACATATCAATGACTACATGAATGCTTTTAAAAATATTGGTTTACTAAGCATTGAAAAACATTTTCATGATATACTAAAAACAAGTGATATTGGAATAAAAACTTCACTTGGACTTCATCTATGCTACAAATATGAACAAATTTCATGTCAAGCAATTGCAATAGAGCATAACTATTGTAAAGAAATGGAGGATGCAGACACTGTTTTAGTTGGAAACAGACCTGTTCCATCTCAAGCAGAGTCAAATGTGAAAGGGAATTGTAAACAATGCGAATGTGAAGCTCACCCAAAGATTTTCATTGATTTTGTTCCTGATTTCAAAGATATCAAAGAGCAAATTGAAAGTCAATGGAGGCATCACAATGACTTAAGTAAATTTCCCACTGAAATTTACTTAAATTTACAAGGAAAACAAGCTACTGCACCCCAAGGTATAAATTACCATAGTGTGGGCCAAAACACTGATGCATGGAAAGAGCTTCGCAAAGGGTTGATTACAGCAAGTAAAGTACCTTATCTAATAGGTTTACATGGAGAAGATAAATTTAACAAATATTGGTACTGCATCAAAAATAATGTAAACGAATCCGTAATCTTTCCTTCCAAGTTCCGAAACTTTGAACGTGGCCATATTTATGAAGAGAAAGCAGTGACTCTTTTTGAAAAAGACAGTGGTTCAGTTGCATGTAGATGTGGATTCTTTACACACCCAGAGGATACCAAGTATGGAGCCAGTCCTGATGCTGTTTGTCCTGGGCCAATTCTTCTGGAAATTAAGACAAGGGCAGAGAATTCAAAGGGGCCTCTTGAGAAAATAAAAGGAGAACATTTACTTCAAGCTCAACTTCAAATGGCATGTACAGGGTTTCACTATGTAATAATTGAATCATTTCACCCTGACCTCATCATACTTCATAGTTAGAAAGGATGAACTCCTGCTGTCAGTCATTAAACTCACAATGGATAGCATACTAAAGATGAGCCAATTCAATCCTGAAGTTTTCATGAAACTCCTTTCCTACATTCCCTGGGGGATGGTATCTTTGGAGCTATACCAACATTCATTTTACTAAAGTCCTTGAGAAAATATATCAACAAAGTAGCAAAAGCATCCCCCCATGTCCATTTCAAAAGGTAGAAACTATGCCACTGGAGTGTTGAAAAACAGTAGGATAGTACTGACAAAATATTATAACACGAACAACTAAAAATATGCTACATATGTGAGTTTTGAAAAAATGAGAAGTTAAAAACCTTTGGTATTGTGAGTTGTTCTATCTCCACTAAATACAGTTATTGAACACAGAATTTTGATGAAGAAATACTCTTTACTTTTAAGAAAAACTAAAACAATAAAATGGGTATGCTCTCTTCAAGTCTGAAAATAATAATTTTAGCCATGTAGTTTTGAAACTTAGTATCAACATCAAGGTTTCGTGTTCATTGTATACTAGAATGACACTGTTTTGGCCCAATGGGCTCACAATATAAGTTCACAATATGACAGATCACTTTACATGTACAGTCCAAAAGGTCCATCCTATGCACGGGCCAGACCTTGTTCAAAATGCTCCAGTCCCTCACTCTCCCAATACACCTTTCCACATGTATACATAAACAGGAAATGTCAAAATTATCAGCTACCTCTACTTCACTGAACTGGTCATTTGACTTCATTGCTGGTCTATTGTGTAGTATTCCTCTCTCTGAACAGAGTTCTTGTACTGCAAAACCTTTGTCTGTCATAAGTTCATGTCCACTTTGAACCAAGTCTAAAGCTTTACATGAATTTGTGATATCAGAATCTGATATTGAGCCAGGATATAAATCACTAAAGATCAGTCCTCCTCCATGAGGTGCAATTCCTACATATGCTTTTGCTGTAGTTGTGTTTTTGTAATCTGAAAATGTTAGGCTGTTTAGTTCAAAGTTGGATGAGCCTTGTAGCTTGAATTCTGTGCAGTCACCAATTTGATCTGTTAAGCTATGCCCAGTATCACTGAAAATCTTTGGCATCATTTTCTTAAGAAATCCTGGCATGGGTTTCAGATCAATACACTGAAATAAGGCAAGCAGAAATGGAAGCCATGATGTAAAGTTGCGCTGCATTGTTGTTTGACTTACTCCAGCCATCCATGCAATTATACCAAGATCAAGGCCATGTTTACAGCATGTTAAAACAGATAGAAGTTCTGTTTCTTGATCAAGTATGCGTCCCTCTATTCTGCAAGTTTCTGTCTGGTCTGAATACCTAATCAAATGGCTGTAAGGTTTGACACATTGCCACAGTAGATCAAACTGTTCAATTGACAAACCACACATATATTTGAATGTATTTGGCTTTAGTTTCATCTCAATACATGAAAACGATTTCTTTGACATTTCAGTGACTTTGAAATTCATTACCTTTTTAGTGTTGGAAAGCTCTTCTTCTAGCTCAGTTACTCTTTTTTTAAGAAATTTCAGTCTAATTCTATACTCTTCAAAATTTTCAGATTGTTTCGAGGGTACAGCATGATCTATTTCCTTCTCATTGTTGCTTTTTTTTCTTTTTTTGTTTTCAAGAAAAGGTCTATTTTTCGGCGACTTCCTTGACCTCTTTGTTGTAGAGTTTATGTTATCGCATAGACGTTTTGCCGTTAGCAACTTTTTCTTTAGAAGTTTTGACTTCCTAATACTCTTAGTGGATTTCTTCTCATTCTGTAATCTCTCTAGTTGTGATGAAGGAACAGAAACGTCCGGCAAATCAGCAGTAGAAGAGCGATATCCTTTACTCCAGTATTCGCAGCATATATAACCCTTCTTGAAATTGATTCCTGTAGTTTTTAAAATACTGGAATACTTGGTTTGTATAGTCGGATCTCTTGGTAGCTTGTAGTACTTTAATTTATAACCATTCTGAAGCCGAGTTCGGTGATTGTTTTGGCAAAGTGCAAAACAACAATTCTAATTTACCATGACTAATATTCTTACTAAATATGCTCCAGAAAGAAGAAATAAGAAGCATAAACAATATATACCATTCTCTTTCTCGAAAATGTAGTAAAATGCTGATGATTTTTAAGTCAGAAATGTCCTCTTCCAGTAGTGAAATACACAAAATGGCTATTCTTGTCCCCCCAAGGCCGAACTAGGCACCAGGGAAGATATTTCTCGACTTTTTCGTCACATATTTTTTATATTTAATAAATGAAAAAAAAAGTCAACGCGCTAGCAAAAATCATTGCGCGTGCTGATGATAAACCGGGATTTTTGTGGATTTTTAATTTACAGCAGGGCAAGACTTTCGGTTTATTCTGACTTGGACAGTCTTTAAAAAGTGAGTTGAATACGTGGCGGTGATTCAATAAAACCTTCTATGAAACCAAGTGAAAGCTGATAAATTAACTTAAAATTACGGTCATGCATTGTTATATGAATGAAAATCGTGAAGTAAGATAAATTTACAGCAGGGGAAGACGTTCGGTTTATTCTGACGTGAACATTCTTTAAAAAGTGAGTTAGATTGGCGGTAACTCAATAAAACCCTCTATTAACCAAGTGAAAGTTGATAAATTGACTTTAATACAATTACGGTAATGCGTTGTTATATGAATGAATATCGTGAAGTAAGATAAATTTACAGCAGGGGAAGATGGACGGTTTATTCTGACTTGGATATTCTTTAAAAACTGAGTTTAGTACGTGGCGATGATTCAACAAAACCTATGTAACCAAGTGAAAGTTGATAAATTAACTTACAATTTGCTGTTAGCCAGGTTGAGGACATACGTAGTTGTTTAAATTCGTAATTTAAGTTGTAAAAGACTGAGCAAATGCTTTAGTTTACAAACTCTTTTGGCAACGTACTGTGGTTTGCTAACGTAAAATTAACTTGTTTCATAACAAAAAATTTATCAAATTAACTAGGTAAACGACAAAAACTGTCATGTTTATTTTGAAGTGCATAAATAGACCGGAAACTAAGAATGATGTCATGGGTACCCTTGGGGATAACGTAGAGTGCCTTTGAGAGGGGGGGACCCAGGAATGAATGGAAATGTATCGCTTTCATAAGTTGGAGTCGATTGTAGAATTATACGATGCTCGAATTTTGCGTGGATTTATCATGTTTAGATTTAATTAGTGAACCAAGTTTTCAACATCTTCGTTGTTTGCTATTATTCGTTTTCGATATGTTCAATAGAACGTGCAGTTAATGGCATAACCAATGTGTGCAGATTTGTGTCGGTGTTCACATAACAATGCGTAAACAACAAGCTCAAAGAAGAAATAATTTAACAGAAGTTATTGTCTAGAATTGTCAGCAACAGAG
>JAOBBB020042830.1:0-14801 GCA_025331005.2 Zoanthus gigantus
AGTTGATGAGAATCTATAAAATTTAATAAAAATAGATAAAAACGATATTAAACATTGAAAGCTTTTTTAAAAAGATGCATAAAAATCTCACCTACTCTTTATATAGCTAATCCTAACCCTAATTCAACAAGAGCCAGTACGCCCCAGGACGGAAATGTAGAGTTCGCAAAAACAGTTGAGAGATGCTAATAGAGATAAATCTCGCAACTAGAAAGCTTACATACAACGCAATTCGAATTTTTTGGCAAGTTTTTTAGACTTCTACCTTAGATATGACTAAGGTTTCAGCTACGAACAGTTTCTTTAGAAACATTAACACAGTTCAATATACATCATATCATAACATTTATTTCGATCGATTAACATCTTTTTAACTTAAAGTGTTGTTCAAAAAGGTTAAACGCATCTTTCAACAAAGCCAGTTTTAGGCCTCATCAACATATCACAGCTAGCACACAGGCTCAGGTTCCCAAAACGAACATAAGTAATGATAAAAGCGCAATGCTTGTGGGATGTGGCTATAAAGTATAGATAGCACAAACGTGCTGGAAGCTAACTTGAAGCCACTTTTTTCAGTGGACGCTATACTGTTAAAGGGGTAAAGCCCGCTACCAACGTGCCATAGTGCCCAATTTAGCTATCTATATACTTGTGACAACAATAATTTAAAATTTAGTCCTCGTTATATGAAGAGACTTTCAGTTGTTACGGATGGAATATCTCTCCCCTCCAGTTACGAATCCCAACTTGTAAGGGATACGACAGTTAGCTATTTATAAGACAATGCGCAATCGAAATAAAATCCTAAAATCACTAAAATCATCAGTGAAAATTAAGTTCTAAAACGATTTTTTTACTAAACAAGGTTTTAATATTATTGGGGCGATAAAGCCCCTAGTATTCTTTTCTTGAGATCCAGAAGTTTGTTCGTAAGTCGAAGTTAATTTCAGAGTTCATTTTATGGCTATAGCTAAGATCAGTCCCATGACGAATCAGTTATTTGAAAGCATACTAAGCATACAATGACGTCACGCTGTTGACCAGATGAGAAGGTTTGTGAATGGTTGATTCAAAGTTGGCATAGGCCTTATTTTTTATTTCATTGGTTCCCATTTTTGTCTCATCTACTCGAGGTTTGAGTCTGAGCCCAACACCTCTAAACATGGTAACCACTGAGTCAAGCTGCTTCCCTAAATCAGAAATGAGCTATCCGTTACCAACCCTGCAAAAACTTGGCATTTTAATGTCTTTATACGTTAAATACTTTATCATCATAAATTTGTCCTTACCATTTTTTTGTCATCGCAAATCGTCACTATTATATTGCTATAGAATCAAATCAATATGTTATTTATTTTGATTTTGTTTTAAAAAGAATTTGGCTTACGTCATCTTGCCAAGAGATGTCTAAATTTTTTTGTTACGATATATTTTATTGTTAATATTAATCATCGTTATTGTTAAGCCGAGAAAAGTAATTCTTTAAATCTAATAATATGAAATAACATGCTTTCATTTTCAAAGTTAAGTTTTTCGCACGCACATAAAAAGAAAGTGTGGATGAAGGTTTTCGCACAGTTCTTGGTAATAAAATAAATTTTGGTCAATTTTCAGTAATCAGTTAACATTTGAAATAGCCATTCTCATTTTAATATCAACTAAAAGTAAAAATTTCCATTGTCAGTGATCCGTTATTTCATTCACACTACTTAATGACGCTGTAAAAGTATACAGTGTGTTGATCGACTTCTTTTAGACTCGCTAAATGCTGATAGTTGCCAAGTTTCACCTCCAATGCTTTCGCTGGCTGATCCAGAGTGCTGACCACATAAATGCCTAAAGTAATTCTTAAATTCTTTTCTGTAGTGCTCGTTAAAAATGGTGTAGCAAATTGGATTGGCAGCACTGTTAGAAAATGTTAGCACATTACAAAACGCTACAACCTCCCAGAAGTAAACAAAGTCACCACCGGTGCCAAAATCTAGCCAGAGCCACATCACGTTATTTGGTAACACGCACACTGCAAATACCGTTGTTACAACAATGAGCATGCGCACAACCTTAGCCGTCTCGTCTGACTGGGAGGTTTTTATATGTTGGTGGTCTGGGTTAGAGTGTTTATTGAGTTCGTAGCCAATCAAGATATAAGATACTGCAATTACCGATAGTGGAATGATGTATTCCATAATAAAAAGTGCAAGGGTATACCCTTTTCTATGTTGATCCCTTTTCCATGAAGTCTCTTGGCATTCACCTCTTTCAAGGTTCAAAACATACATGTAAGGGGAGACAGGAATTATCGATAAAAGCCAGATGCAGGATATAATCCATTTTGCTTGCTTCGTTGTAAGCTGGTTTCGAAATGGGTGCGTTATTGCCCAATATCGCGTAACACTGACCGCCGTTAGGGTGAATACAGAGGCACATAAACACATGGTTTGAAGCGGATATAAAATCTTGCACATAAAAGCTCCGTATGGCCAGACATTTCCCATTTCTTGCACAGGAATATCAAATGGAATGCATATCAAAGTCAGTGTGAGGTCTGCTACGGCTAAGTTGAGAATAAAATAGTTTGTTACGGTTTTCATTCGTTTCTTTTTTAAAACTATAATACACACGAGTGTGTTTCCAACGCTGCTGACACAGAATATCGCTGCATAAAGAATCCATTTGGTGATTTTCAGCTGTAGATGGTCATTTGTATTTTTACTTGTATTTAAGTAGGAATCATTTCCGTTATCGAGGTTCGCCATTCCTAAAACACTAGTCGGTAAAGAGATATTATCGTATTTATTTGAAGATCATATTTATTCAACAAGGATAGTTGTCTCTCCTTTCATTACCAGTCCCGACAAGACCCAAAATTGTTTCTTTCTCTTCAAAACAAACAATATTGTAGCTCTCAACAATATTTCTTTCTGGTTACGCCTCAGAAACCTCCAACTTTACTTCAATCAAGAAGTTAATCTTTTCAATTTTCTTTGCAAAGTGTTGCCAAGAAATCCTTTATATCTTTCATCTGTAAACTGGAAATTAGCTTCACTAATCCACTTTTAGGTTTGAGAAGAACGTTCTATCCAGGCAGCTCCCTTTCCGGATCTGATAACGCGTCGAGAGCTCCTTGTTTCAGCCTATGTTAAAAAAATAAAAGCAGGTTTAATGTATTGCTCTTTCTCAAATGCACCCTTTACAGACTTTAGTTGTTTCGTGATAGTCAATAGATAGGTTCTGTTCATTATCGGTCATTATGCACAGTTTTAAGTAGTTTACAGCTGCTGTATAATTTAATTCCAAACAGAAAAGACAGCGTGAAAACAATGATTTAATTCCACAAAAAAAACCGCAGAAGTTAAAAAAAGATGTAGCAACATTGAGAGTTACTCTGAGTCAATTTTAATTAGTATGAAGATTTTTGTTTGCATGCCATTATCTTGAAAAGTTGTAGCGGTTTTGGATCAACTGCCTAGCAAATAATTAATCGATGACATATAAGATTTCACTTGTAACCTTTGACAGCTGTTTTTTGTAACTTAGGCTTTATAATCATTATAATCTGGTAGCTGTATAAAGCAGTGTTATTACTTACACAAGTAACATGCCGTGTTCGGTAAATAACCAAGTCGTAACTAGTTTGTCAAGTACAATTATAATTAAGCAGGCGGAATTCGATATCATCATATCACGTTTTTGTGGAGACATACTATAATGAATGGTCACGGATTTGTTTTAGTTTGAATGTAAATTTGCATTCTCTCGTTCATTGTTAGCATGGCTAGTGTAACATGTTCTTTACATCGGCACTGGAGTGTTTTTATAAAATCTATTTGTTCTTTTGAAGCTGGTAACACAGAAATAGAATTCTTTACAGACTAGAAAGTTAACAATCCAAAGAGAAATAAACATAAACCAAAATGGCCAAGAATCAGCAACATTATAAGTTTATTACAATATTATATCAACATGGTTTATGTGTTTATATTAGTTTTATCATTTGAATAAAGCTCGGTATCTTCTTAATAAACTCCTGTATTATTTCGGTAGTAGTTCAACTCGATTCCAGTTTAACTCTTGACAAAACATCTCGAGGTAACTAATATTTTTAAAACACTATTTATAAAACTTTTTAAAAGTATAGAAACTTGTTTTTAAAATTTGGAAACTTTTTGTGTCGGCTGACACTGTCAAAAAATTACACAAACTTTATATCTTAAGTTTTTTGTATTCAAATACGAATGACTTATTATCAATTTCTCGTATACATTAAATATTTCCTCGGTCTGTTTTAAAACATTTAAGTTCCATACACTCAGATACTAAGAAAATTACTTGAATAAATCAGTGAAACTACTTATTCAATTGATTCTATTTGTTTCTGAGCAACAGTCTTACCGAGCCTTTCAATATTCATGAATCTGTTCTATAGTTTTTTGAAAAAAACAGTATTCATGTTTTTCCCAGCTGTAAATGTTTTGGCAGCATCAGAATTATAAGTGTCTTAAAATTTATAGTACATTTACTGCTATTTAGACCCTTTAAACCTTAAATATATAATGAAAGGCCGAACAAATCACGGCGCACGCATAAATAATTTCCGAACTGACTGATCTTGTTAGTGCATTTTATCTGATTACACTCGATAAAGTTGGCTAATTTACAACTTTCATTAAAAAAGATAATAATACTGACTGGCTTGCTAATGAGATCTTCTGTTTCCCTAGTTTTGTATTGAATATATTTATCGCTAGGAATTGTCGACTTTAAAATTAGATTTGAATAGCTTAGTGTAACTTTAGGCCACAGCTCAGTTTTAAAATACAGTAAATGTAAATGCATACACTCATGTAAGGGACTATATGTCTTGTAGATTTAAGCAAAATGATTAAAAATAAATAAGCATTCCATCGCATTAGAGGAAAAACATTTAATTAAGCTTGAGTAGCGCTAACCTAATATTTTTGAAAATGGAACACAAATACAACGCGGTTAAAAACCTCACCCGGTGGGAGGCAAACCAGCCGACTGACTATTTACAAACGCGGTGGATTTAACATCACCCAAAACAAATCCAGGTGCAGTGATTGGAGTAGGTTTCAAATTTTGAACAACCTCCAATAGACCTAAAACAAAATTAATTTAAAAAGTTTCTAAACAGCCAAGCTGAACCGAATATTTTTTATATTCTGGTATATATTCTAACAACTTATAAGTTTCCAAAAAAAAAAAGCCAATTCACTTATTCAAAATACACCATGAATATAGCAAGGGTTTATTTCAAAACAATGATTTCAATTTGTATAACAGTATTTCAATAGTTAGCGATTTTAACATTTATGTAGACAGCTTCGCTAAAGTTGTATAAAGAATTAAGTAAAGAAAGATAAACAGTTGGATTCGAATTTGTTACCTTCAGGTTACAGGTTTCAGTTAGATTCGAATCTGTTACCACTGGGATACAAGTGCAGTGCTCTTAGCGACTGAGTGATGACGTCACCAGATGTTGCATTGGGAGCAAATCAATTTTAGTGAAACCATCAATGTCACTTAAAAGTATACAACAATTATTGCGATTGAGTTTGTGAACACTCTACGAATGAACTATTAATTAGCCTTAATTATAGTGCAACCTAACAATAGAATCATAACATTCAGTAACTGAACTAAATTTATGCGTAGTTATAGCGGTCCAGATGCAGGACCTTAACAATCAACCACCCCGATTTGCAAACTATAAGGATACTCAGCATCAAAACTTCTTTTTGTCTTCTTCATAATGCGGGTTAGGGTAAAAATGAAACTTTAAAGAAAGATTTAAAAGATCTTGTTTTAGCTAACGACTGCTATCGGAAAGAAATGTCGATCATTATGGCTATTATGATGATAACAAATGGAAAGAAAAGGTTTTACTTTTGTTTTGAGACAATATGACTAATCACATTTTTATGAAGACAAAAATTCCAATGAGACATTTAGTAAAAGATGTTAGTATATATATAAAATGCAGCTAGTTTCCAGCGTATTGTAAACAATATAATATTTCATCAAGGATTACCTTATCACGTCCCGGATTTATGATCTATAGTTACTTCGCCAATTTATCTTCAAAAGCTTTGAACTTAGTGGTATTTTGGTATTGACCAATCATTTTAGAGTGCTATAGCACAGTCTGTCTTCTAAATGATTACCGCTTCCTTACTTTAAATGTAGAAACATTTAAAAATGTTTGAATAAAAACCCGTTTTACATTAGCTTAATGAGATCCCTGTAAAAACACAGTATGGAGTAGGTTAAGTTCGATATTAGGGTTAAACAGAGAGCACAAAGAGATTTTGTTTTAGTGACAAGAACTGGACAGAATGTTTAGAAATTACCTTAGAAACTTGCAGTTCAATTGGTCCAACAGGGTAAAATAAAGCAGTAACGTGTTTGCAGTCTTAATCAAAGCAAATCTCTAATGGTTTACGCCTGGGCTACTTAGCGTAACTAAAATTGCTGAATTTTAATGGATTAAAACAATGACTAATGCATCGACCGCAGATTTGTGAGATAAAGTTACAACAATGGCCGACTCATCTAAAGATTACTGTACGTTTTTAGCCTTTTCATGTTCGACTAATCCGGCATAAGAGGACATTTTTTTAATTGTTCAGAACACGTATACCGAATGCAAGCCCAGATGGAATTTTGCTAAAAGCCTTAAACTGAGACAGTACTAATTCAATATTTACTAATCAAACAATCATGCAGCCTTCAATAAGAAGAAAATCTAGCCGTCCTGCCGGCTATCGGTAAAGCGTCTATTTTTTTCTTCAGAGTTTGTAAACACTAGTCTCAAAGAACAAAGTGTAGTATAATGATAAATACAAAAAGACAGGATTAGAATCAGTTTTTGATGTTTTAAATATTTATCAGTTATATGTTAAAACTCAAATCTTTTGGCTTTGTTTATTTATGTGTGTCGTTCACGGGCCTAAAATAGAATGTACGAAATTTTCGCAATGTACAGAAATATTTCAGTTTTCCATTTTAAAACGAACAAATTGACTTAATGCACCGAAAAAAGTGGTCAGTGATTTGGCTTCGTCTTGTTTTTTGGTTCAATGTAATTATTTTAAAAAATGTTTTTATAACTTATAAAGAACTTGAGGCTGTCCAAAATTTAAAAACATACTCACACCAAAGAAAAAGCTGAAAAAGGGCAGCTGTGCATACCAGGAACGTTTTTGGTATACAAAATATTGTCAGTGCTTTTACTTTTACGGTTTGCAGTTACGACTGTATTTCAGTGATGGCAACCTCAGCCGTCATGTAGCGTTGACATGCAAACAGTGTCATACAAACAGACAAGGTCAGCAAATTTGTTTCAGAAATGTAGCGACTGCTGAAAAATACTTCAAATTATTTAAAAGTAAATTTTAAAAAGTTTAAAACTAGAATTTTCAACATTTCTTACAAAATTTTTTTATAGTTTTTACTTACTTCATCAAATACGATTTTCTGCCTGAACAAACAATATGTTTCTATCCATTCCTCAGTGCCGCTAATGAGAAAGATATTTAGCCCTTAGTTAGATTCTCTACTGAACAAATCATACGTTTCTATCCATTCCTCAGTGCCTCTAATGAGAACGATGTTCAGCCCTTAGTTCTACAGTATCTTGTTTTGATTTGCATTACAGCTGGTGGTCTAAGAACAATCAGTTATTTAGCTTGTTTTTCGCATTTATTTATACCGATTCTTTAGGGCGGCCTATTATTGAACAATGGCCGGGTCGATGTGCTTAACTTTCTATTACACTAATTTATATCCACGCTTCAAGTTGCTTTGATGAAACAAAAAATTTTTTTTTAACAAAACAATTAAAATTTTTTTTAACAAAACAATTAAACAGAATGATTTGGCTAAGTCGTATAAAAGTAATAGTTTAGATTTGATATAAAAAATTTGTAAACAGCTGGTGAAACAATCCGGGAAAAACTGCAAATTATAATCAGTGTGATGAAAAACTAAACTGTGTATGTGACTTTCAGACGAAATAGAGCCTAACTATTGTACTTGGTTTCAATATTTGTTACAATTAGTTTTCTTGTTCTAGTTATAACCAAAGATCCCAACTCAACTGACGACGGTGCTATTTTCAAAAGTTGTCTTCTTATTTCATGGTTAGATAATTAAGTTAAACAAAACTCTTAGACTACTTTTAACTTTTAACTTCGTCTATAAAACACTCATTTAGCATGTAAGCTTATGACACCAAAGTTTTCATATGGAAGACTTTAAAACAATTATACGAGGTTTTTCAACTTTAGACGTTTTAAGTTATCAGACTTCACTTGCTGTTAAATCAATACCGGCGTACTTTGCTCCAGTTTTTATTTCTTAAACTTCAAGAACTATTTAGATAGTATTATTAAAATAAAATAAGGTTTTTCTCTGAAATAACAAGAAGTAATTTTCTGTATCAAAAACTAAACAACAACAGGGCTAAAATAACCAATAAATCAATAATGTTTAGAGGATATAGAAAAGTCTGCCGGCTGGATACTTTGGCCCGTCTTTTATGTTCATGTTTTCTGACACTGGCTAAAAAGTATATCAAAAGATTTTCTTTATATTTTCTTCGATCAACTGTTTACAACAAAATGAACTGAATATTCTCAGTAATATAAATGTTTTGTTTTGAAAAGTAGATTGTCACTAGTTACACTGAATATAGAGAACATTTTAAGCTCCCTGTATTTATAATATGCTTCTAGACTGCCATTTGAAACAATCTCTGTTTTTAGTCGTATTTTGGTTCACCAGAAAACAAACGGTATACTCAGTAATACATGGCATTTGTCTAAGCCAAAATGCGCTTAAAACACTATAATGGCGATCACATATATTCATGTCCTTACCTTACATTTAATTTCTCAGTTGGTTGTATGGCGGAAAATAAAAACCTGAAAAGCCAGTAATTAGCCTTCAGCTATAGAGAACTTAGAACTCTGAACACTCCACTTTATAATGGTGGGTGGAAAATCCTGTTAACTCGCTGAGGAGATTAAGAAAATCAGTTATATACTACTTGAAACGTATCCAGTTGACAAATTTAGTAGTACTTGTCATGGCCAAGCACTTGGGTTTAAATTATCATTTGACTTAATTTCCCCTATATATACATGTTGATTATTTAAGAATGGACATGTACAAGCTGAAAACCGCCTTCCTTTAAACGCTGTCGGGGTTTTTAAGCTTCCTGTTGTAAGCCTGATCAACACCGGCGCCAAATAG
This sequence comes from Zoanthus gigantus, assembly GCA_025331005.2. NCBI lineage: Eukaryota > Metazoa > Cnidaria > Anthozoa > Zoantharia > Zoanthidae > Zoanthus > Zoanthus gigantus. The sequence goes on from JAOBBB020042830.1 coordinate 9,277, forward strand.
TCTTTTCACTAAGAAATATTGACTCCATTACATAAGTAAATAAAATCTAATTAGTTCGCACAAATCTATCTACTTTTAATTACACGGGCACAGCTGAGTTATAAAAATTTTAAATTAAAGAACTTTGTTTTTTACATGTAAGAAGTACATGTCAGTCATTGGAGAGGCGACTGTATATCTTAATTTTAACTCTTAACTCAAAAATATGTCAAAAACTAAAGCTCAAAGTATACTAGGCACTTTGAATTAAGCCTATACGATCATGTTACTATAGTAATAAATAAAATAATAGAAGTTATACGAACCAATACATTGGGCAGCAGTAATTTGTTGTCCTTTCCGATTACTATATATGCAGAAAAACGCTGAATGATAGAAATTTTTATTTGTAACAATGAATAGTTTTGCTTTAGAACTACATAGACTGTATTCTACTATATCGATCTCTAATCATTTAATACTGAGCAAAAAAGATTAGGACTTTTTGTGTTGCACTATTGAAATAAACTAGATGACGCACATAAAGAGGGAGTCCCAATTGCCTAAATTAGACAATTTGTTACTCGTAATCAGAATACTACATTTAATACCATTTTTTGTTTTCATACGAAACTTTACCATAAAGAAATAGAATAGCACTTATCTCTTTCTGAGAAAGAGCTTTTTTCAAAATTTCGATATTTACAACACTGAATTCTCGGCCTTTCCTTAATATTTGCAATTAAAGCAAATATTTTGATATCATGTATGGTAGTCGGCAAATACTTTGATATCAGGTGTGGTTAGCCGGTAAATATTTTGATTTCATGTATGGTTAGCCGCCAATTTTTTCAATTAGTCTTATGATTTTAGGTGTTTCGGTTAGCGGAAATATAACTATTATTTACTGAGTTAGCCAAAAAAATTAGCACTCTATTGTGTCTGTAATTAACAATGTTTTGAAACTAGAAATCTCAAAAGATGGATTTTCTAAACAATACGCTTTTAAGATATGAAAAAGCTGAACAACAAGAAAAGAAACGTTCGAAACTTAAAGTCACTAATTAAAAGTATAAATATTCTGTTTTTTTAGTCCCAGGGAAGAGAGAGTTGATCCTTTTTATAGACATTCTATGTATCTCCTATCTACATAGTGTGTAACTCCAATGCAAATCGGTTGCTTTATGTACATTAATGAATTACTGCCCCAAATGTTACTGTGTCATGCTCCTAGATCATGGAAATTCAATGCTTATCAGCGTTGTTAATTTACTCTTTTCTCTGATGAAAAGTTGAGTTAGTTAAATCTCAAACGGAACATCTGAGCCCCCACCTCCGCCCCCTGTGTACCTAAATTTTGTCATCAGTATTGCTTCCGTACAAGGTGAACATCTAGTGAAGATCCAACATGTGAAGCCAAACAGGAATCGCGGCCTCCCTGCCGTTGATGAAGAATAAAAAAGAATATTGTAGGTTTTCATATTTTGTTTTATATTATTATTCAGCTAAATCTTTTTTAAAATCATAGGGTCTATTTCTATTTTATTCCTAATGAAATTTTTTAGGAATATATTTGTCTTATCAGGTAAGATAATAATGAAAATTACGGGTAGAATCATATTTAAGACAACGTTTCGGTGTCCTCATGACACCATCATCAGGTCAAAATATAATATCTAACAGAAAACAAGAAGTACTTTTCTTACTCATTTCAATATTCATTTTGGAATTCATTTTATTTTATTTTACTACTATAGAAAGCCAAAAAAAGAGTTCGTATAAACTACGCCACTTTCTATGACAAAAGACAAATACAGTAGCATTATTCAGCATTGCGGAATACTAATATATGAAACTGCATCATACAAAAGTGATATTTTCATTTATAGCGTAAAATTATTTTTTGAAATATCGATAAGGGTAGCCGGCGAATAGTAGATATGATTTCAATAACATTTCTGGAGGAGCTTCTTCGAACTTCAAGAATTTTATCAAAATTTTCTGCGAGCTTGAATCAATATTTCAAAACATTAAGAATTAACACCACTACTAAAAGTTTACGCGAAAGCAATCGCGCCCTACTGAGCTACATTTTACAACACCATAAAATTTTGGGCAACAAAAAGCTCTTGTGAAGGAAACTAACTTAAGTTAGGGTTAGGGTAATGTGGTTAACGCAGTTGCAAGATTTCTGCCTATCATCTACAACGTCCCAAGGGTTAGGGCCAATATAGGGCCAATATAGGGCCATATTATATGGATAATATGACTACCACTCCCTCTCCCACCCCCCGCTATAAATTAGGGTTAGAGTCCAATTGAGTTGAGTCCAGGTTGATTACAGAATAAATTTGTCTTTGGTGATCTTGAGTTAAATCCATGAGTTGATGACGTTTGTTAGATAAAAATCTTTAACTGCGCCGTATATGTATGACGCGCTTGAAGCTAATTTTGAATATTTTTCTTTCTTTACTGTCTCCGGGAAACTTGGGTTGATTAGTCATGGTTAACAGTAAATCAGATTAGTGATCGTGGTTAGGTATTAAACGGTTATGAAATGCACGAATGTTTTCAAGTCTAAAATGGTATATATTCGCTCGAATAAAAGCACCGATAAGATAAACATTCCTATTCGATTCGAATTTACGCTCTCTCCCGAATAATTGAACAAGTGCTTATATTTTAAGCGCTCTTGTATCACCCGTAAATGTAATACCAGGCCTAAATTAAAAGGCTACTGTGTTCTCTTGCCGTAGAATAACTAAAACTTGCCTAGTATTACATTTACGGTTGAATATTTTTACACTTACTGTTAGTCCGAGGTATTGCATTTACGTAGTTAGTCCGAGGTATTACATTTACAGTTAAAAAGTGTTACATTTACGGTGCATGGGTATTACATCTAAACCGGGTTAAAAAGTGTTACACTTACGGTGGGTATTACATTTACAGGTGGGTTACAGCCTCGCTTTTTCATCTGTCAAAACAACGATAAATATGCCCAGTTTTTAAATATCATTGAATTATTATAATGCAAAGTACCTCAACTTAAATGTTAAAATGTCTTAAGTTTTAAAATGGAATTTAAATCATTTGTTTTAGAATTTAGAAGTATAAATGCATAGCTCGCATGGGCGTTATTCTAAGCGCTTTTCCAAAATGTACAATATGAACTGGACGTACCGTGCGCTATTCGAAAAGATAGTGTAAACCCAGGCTGAGCTGTTACGGAACTTAAAGAGTAAATTTTTTTTTTACAAACGGATACTTTGGTTTGAAGAAAAGAATGGTTAAATTTTGAAAAAAAACACAAATGTGCAATTCTCAAACATCCATCCCACACCTTTCTGTAACAGGTTCGAAAAAGGAACATAGCGGCATCAAAATCTTGATTAATGCTAATTTCCCTTCCATCAAATGATTTTGTTTACCGCTTTTATGAAGCTGAAAACTCAGTTATGAACCACAGTTTACTTTAAGCAAAAAACTTTGCACTAAAATACTCGCAACAGAACGGAGCTATGTTTCTTTATCATGTTTCATTAACACTGAACCTAAAAAAATAGTTACCATATTATTTTCACTTTCATTAATTTACAAATTTGACTAAACCAAAATTGCATGTTATATGAATACAAAAGTAACATAAATATGGTCAGTCTAGTATCATTTTATGGATATCAATCTAATCACTGAGTGGTTAGCCAAGTTGGTATAAGATGCCATGCTACCTTGCGGGAGACTCGGGTTCGATTCCAGGCTGGACCATCACTAAGGGTAATATCTGCAAATGGTTAGACTTTTACTAAAAGTCTTAGAATAATTTAGTAGAAGGTGCTGCCTTTGCTCTAACATCTGCAAATGGTTAGAACTTCGCGTCTTCTCGGATAAAGACGTTAAACTGTAGGCCCATGCAGCCTTCCGATCTTCTATCGTAAAGAGTACGTAGGTTAGTAATCCCGATGTTGTGTGTTCTGTCTCTTCTTCTGCCAACATTATTAATAAATAAAATATTTCTGAACCGCTGTAGCGGATCTAAGTCTCTCTACGGTCAACTCTGTACTTGTTTGTAAAGCGCATTCGAACATATTTACCCAGTAAATGCGCTATATAAATCTGATATTATATTATTATTATTATTACTATTATTATTATTTTCTTCAATAAAGTTTTAAAACATTAAGTTCAACGAAAAATTAATGCTATAAAGTTTTACTTACTTTTTCTTTACCAGGTTACGCTATTGAAACAATAATATTTCCCTAACAATATCCACGTATAGTTTAAATTAACCGAAAGAAAACTTTTAAATCTTTAGTTAGAAAATGGCGATTTCTATATCTTTGCCAAGCAACAGTTTAGATATTGAAAGAACGTAAAATCTTTCCAGCACGCAATGTAAAGACAACTTCAGGTTTTAGTCTCCGAAATATTACGTGATATTGTAACAGAGAAGCAAATTATTTTCGTTAATTTTGTCAGTTTCCTTTCTCTGTCTTATGTATGTTATTATCATGTCCTTAAAGTTTTGACCAGACATTTTAGCTTTACTTAGTTCTTCTAAAAACACAATGTAATTCAGTCACTTAATATCGGAAGCTTAAAGCTTAGAGTCGGCATGTCTGAATGCATATGCTTAGTTCTAACAATCTATATATATAGACAAAAACTGCTCAAAGAGACTTGAAAGGTTTTTTTCTTACTGTATTCTCGCAATCTCAGTGTTCAAGTGTTAGACCTTCATCAGAGCAACTGTAATTTAGACAACTCAAGGTTGAAATGTTTATGATCATCGCCGTAAGTAGTGTAAGAAGCTGGCGCGCCGAGTGCGTTAGTCCTTCATCAGAGCAACTGTAATTTAGACAACTCAAGGTTAAAATGCTTACGATCATTGTCGTAAATAGTGTAAAGAGCTGATGTTTAGAGTATTAGCTTTTCACTAGAGTAACTATAAAGTATAATTTAGACAGTTCAAACTAGTAGTTCAAGGAACTGACGTTTAGAGTGATATAGCCCTTCATCAGAGCAACTGTAATTTAGCCGTGACAACGCAAAACTGGAATGTTTATGATCATCACCGTATGTAGTGTAAGGAGCTGACGTTTATAGAGCGTTAGTTCTTCATCAGACAACTCAAGGGTGAAATGTTTATAATTCTATCAACGTAAGTGGTGTAAGCAGCTGAAGTTGAGAGTGTTAGTCCTTTATAAGAGCAACTGTAATTTTGACAACTCAAGGGTGAAATGTTTATGATCATCACCGTAAGTAGTGCGTTTAGAGTGTTAGTCCTTCATCAGAGCAATCGTAATTTAAACAACTCAGGGTTGAAATGTTTATAATCCGATCAACGTAAGTGGTGTAAGCAGCTGAAGTTGAGAGTGTTAGTCCTTCATCAGAGCAGTTGTAATTTAGACAACTCAAGGTTGAAATGTTTATGATCATCACCGTAAGTAGTGTAAGGAGCTAACATTTAGAGTGTTAGTCCTTCATCAGAGCAACTGTAATTTAGACAACTCAAGGTTGAAATGTTTATGATCATCACCGTA
>JAOBBB020042924.1:0-14798 GCA_025331005.2 Zoanthus gigantus
CGCACGGAGTCAGACTGAACGTTGAGAGTGGGTGATAGTTCTTTAATATAAAACATCTCATATATTAGACAATCAAACTTCGATGTGCATTTCTTTAAGATTTTAAAAACTTTTAATATTTATCAATTATTTGCTAAATATTAAAGCATTTAAATAAGCAACCTTCGTTCACAGTAAAAAATCTGTGCGCGCAATTGGTCAAAATCGACCACGTGATTACGGTTTATCTGGCACGACCGTGCAGTTATAAATTTGAACCTTTGTTTCTTGCTATAAGCATATGGCTTGAAAATGGCCGAGTCTTCAATAAATACAAACCACTAATCATATGGCAAAAGATTTCTACTAAGCTTTTTCTCCAGCGAAAGTAGCCATTTATCAGGGTATACACTCAAGTGATTTATAGAATTTTTGACGCGCGTTCGAAGATTTTCCCGCCTTTCTTACAAGTTTGAAGTTTAGGTTTCTTGTGCAGCAGTTTGCAACGTTTTTGTTTGTATTTTCTGTTTTAAAATGGAATTCAATCCTTTGCACGATTTACTGAATACCGGTTTTACAATTATTGAAATTGCACCGTTAGTTTTATGGTGGCAAACACTTTGAAGCGAAAATATACAGAGTCCTAACTTGTTTGGACAACATGGCCATGTTTATCGTCGAGGACGACGACGTGTGAAAACACTTCAAATACTGGTTGAATTCTTCTAATCTTCATTAAAACATTGAATTCATTTCCCATATGTAATTTGTTAAATTTGTTTTACGATTTGTCGAATTTCATTGAATGCTTTGCTACTTGCTCCTGAAAATTATGCTGTTTGCGTTAATTTTTAAAAGTTCTATTCAGTTACAAGTTTTTGTGATGTCTATTTTATTCGACAACCTTTAACCTTGCGACAATTTAGTAATAATATTTAATAATATTTAATATTTAATTTAAAGATTCTTGTAAGTTTAAACTCTTTCTTCAAGCTCATTAAGTCATGTATCGCAGCTTGCGATGCAGAAACTCAGATTGCATATTAAAACAGTAGTGACTTTCAGTTTGAGGTTTGTTTACAAATACACACATTTGCTGGCGACAAAATGAACTCAAAATTGTTCATAATGCACTCAGCTTTACTTCGTGCATTATTCAAAGTTCTCGTTTACTGTGTCGCCAGCGCGAGCATGTTTTTGTAAACAAACCACTCACATCATTTACTACCCCTTAAACACTGCAGAGAATATTTCCCTTTTATTGTCACTTTTTTAACATATATTTATCTATTAATATGTGAAAAACGATTCTTCCCAGTTTCTAGCTTTGGGGGTTTGAGTAAATTTATTCTTACTCTTGTTACTATAATAATCAATATCATAATCATAACTCATAGTTGTTACTATTATTATTATTATTATTATTATTATTATTTCTATTATTAAAACATGTAATAAATCGAATTAAAATGTTTAAAACAAAAATGGAATGAACTTTAGTTAAAAAACAAAACATGAAATGCTAGCGTTTATATACATGTTAGGTTATTAAACATGGGAAACAATTGGCAACGAAGCATTCCAATTGTTTATTTAGCAACGGCTTTGCCTTTGGATCAAAACCCCCTCAATAATCTAACGATTAAACGTATTTCGTGATTTGAAAAAAATCTTTAAAAGTGGGTTGTCTAAGAAGTGACTTGCGGGTTCTGAACACAGTGAAAACGTGTTATCTCGTTTCTTGAAAACAATTTTTTTCTGCGGGGCAAGAGAATTAATTTGTTTGCTGTAATCGTGTATACCACTCAACCACCAAAATTACTTAGTCTTCAGTTCCTCTCCTGTTAGACACAAACCGCTCTGAACCTTTTCTTCCTATAGCTATAGGCCCTACACACAATAGATGATATGGATGCATGTAAGCCGGCCCTCTTACTTTAGTTTCTTGAACAAATTTTCCTCTAAATTTTATAAATAAATACTTCATACTTATTTGCTGAAGGACGATGGGATGTCTCAATGACTTTCCAACTCCATTGTAGATGATACAGTTGTAAGTTCCAAAATCATCATCAGAAGTAGGCGTGATATTCAACTGATTGAAGTTTATTGTCATCACTGAGCCGTTAGGGTGCCGCCATTGAACTGATGGGACTGGAACACCATCACCGAAACATCTGAGTTGAACAGCTTTTCTAAGCCATGTTTTTACGAATTTAGAAGACTTTTGATAGTCAACTGTTGGACCATCTGTGAATACAATGAAATATTTGATGTCCTTATATCATTGCATTTCAACGTCTTCAATGTCCCCTTAAGAACCAGTTTTAATAGCGACAGCAGATGTACCTCTACAACAAAAGATCCTATTACTGTATGCAGTTTAGAAAAAAGTTTGTTACTGCATCATTCATGACATTCCTACATGCAAAATAATGTTTAATGAACATTAGACATCATATCGCTATGCTTTATAGTTGAATTATCAAATATAACATGACTTTCTTTCTTATCTGTTTGTCTATATTGACTTTGTTGAGCGACCCAGTAGAAGTTATCTGACCAAAATTTTAGCCTTATAAGTTCTTTTAGAGTTTGTTCTCAAGAAAGCTTATCGTTGTAGAGAAGCAATACTAAACCAACACGTATATGTTGTTGTTTAATTTTAATTTGGGTTTAAATTTTTTCAAACCAGTTTTTTTTCTCATAATAATCTGAGACCAATAACTAGTAAAAGCTAAAAAAATGGCGCACTGGCAACAGTTGCTTGTGTAGTCAAGTGGAGATGAATAAAACTACAGACCCAAACAGATCCAAAAGTCTGTAGTTCAATTCTTGGTGTGTAACAAATTAAAAAAAAGGAGAAAAAAAAAAAGAAAAAAAAAATGTGTGGGAGTGTAAGTAAATAAAAAAAAAGTGTGTATGGTAAATAATATGCTAATTAATATTTGCTTTTAAAACGCTAAAGGTCATGCTTTGGGTTATCTTCATGAACAATCCCGTCCAGACAGAGATAACTATGTCGAAATCAAATTCGAAAACATCCAATCAGGTTAGTATGAAACAACCTGTTTTTACGAGCTAAGGTCAAAGTGGTTAAGATTGCTTATATTTCTAAATTTTTTTTGTTATATGTAAGCTCAGACACACTTATTCGTTTTCGAAAACCTCTGTTTTCATTTTATTGAAAACGCATAAAAATATTTTTGTTCACACTAGTTAGCGTTTTCTTATCGCTATATATACATCTAAAAAACGATTAGAATATATCCGTTTATGTTAACAGGCTATGCTCGACCGTTTTTATCTCGCATTCCAAAATTACGAAACCGAAATACTTAGCTCCAAGCAGCAAGCAATCAAATATGAAATAAAACTGAACAACCTATTTTGACTCTCGCACGCAAGGGTCAATTGAGCATGTCCTACACGGTTGTGAAAACCTCCGTTTTTTTAATTATAAATTTAAAATATTACATTTCATTAATTTGAGGCTAAACTAAAAGCTCATTTGGTTGTTTTTTGTATATAGCTCATTCCAAGTCATTTTTATTGCTCATTTCCAAAGTATGAATTTCCATCCTGCCGCCGCCTTGAGCATGACTTAAAATATGATTTAAGCCTGAACGTTCGATTCATTGCTGTTGAATTTATCAAGAGTGAATAATATTCTGTTTGTATGATGTGTGATATTGTTATCCTATTAATTCTGTTTAAAAGCATGTCTTTAATTATAATGTTAACAGTTAATGCTTGCATTCGTGTAATGCAAGAAACACGTATTTTATTTTGAAGAAGATACAAAGAGGATATTGCACGGTGGCGCGAAGATAAACTCGATCTTCAAACCAACGTGTAATTTTCTATTTATTACATAAATATGAGAGTGTTTTCAGTTTATAACTTAATCTTCTAAAGTTATTTTACGTCACACATCCTACAACCTTTGGAAAGGTTATGAAATTCTCTCAACAATGGTATAAATTGTATTTTTCGAAATTATTTTTGTAAGTGATGACGTTCTCGGTAATTTAACGGTGTCAGGGATTTTTGATAGCATGCGACATTAAATATTTAGAGCTGATTCAACAAACTTTTACATTTCAAAGACGTAAATACTTAGAATTGATTTTATAAAAAGAAAACTAAATTGAGTTTCCAAATTTCCAGACACGGTTTTGGAGTTCTTGATACAAACGATCATTGTGCCAAATTTAGTGGCGATAGGTAAAAAACTGATTGAGTTCTAACTTTTTGTATAGCCGTACGTAGTCGAGAAAAACGCATTTGAAATAACACCGCCAACTTGTTTGTTTACTTCCGGTAACAGTTTCACTTGAGATATCTCAAGAACTAAATTAGCATTTAAAAATAATTTCGTTTTCTTTTGAAAGATACTTTTAAGGACAAGGGTTTGCTATCAATAAATAAAATTTGAAAATTTTTTGCATTTCAAAGTGTACCGTAACCTTAAACAAGATATTTGTAATCATTTGCATATCTTCCAAATTTTCACTTGATTAACTTTTCAGTTATTGGAATATTGTAGAACTAACTTTTTATACTCTTTGTGTTGTAATCTCTGTAAGAGTTTATCATGAATTCTGTTGAGGTTTGGAGTTTCCTTTTGCTCCCAACAACAAACCCTTTCTCTAACCCTTTATCCTCTCTTGTTAAAATCTAGAGTTTTGTGAAAAAAAAGATAAAATACCTTTTCACTTACTATATAATAAACTACTTTATCTTATGTACTATTCAGGGAAGGAAGGAAACTTCAAGAAATCATCGTCGATTGATTCACTCGGTACCCCGTATGATTATGGTTCAATAATGCATTATGGAGCGAAATACTTCTCAAAGAATGGTTTGCCAACTATTGTTCCAAAGCAGCCGGGAGTAAGTGAACTCTTTCCTACGAGTGTAGAGCATTGAACGTGATGGGTATTTTTGTGTGGATAACAAAATATCTATTTTCATGGTTGACTCTGGTAGTGGAATCCATTTAAATCTTGACAGTCCACCTTTCCACCGAAGGCAACGGTGTCCGGAAGATTTCTAAGGGATATTTATGTTTACTTCTCAGTATAGCTAAGCGACTAACTGTAATCTGGCTATTAAATACATCCCAAATACTTGAAGGGTTTTCCCTCCTTCCTTATCTTTGTTGTTCCCGCATTGTTTCTTCTCTAATTTGTGTCCTCAATGGCACCATCATAAGGAATTCTTTAATTATCTGTTCTTTTTATATCCAGCAATTCACTGTGGACATTTTTTGTATTCAATTGTAAGTTAATTTACATTCCCCGGCGAAGCTTTATTGAAAACAACTATAAAAAGGAATCGTGATCTAAACTTTCACACTTTTTAACATAAGAAAATTGCCGATATAAGCAACTTTTATTGAAGAATTTTGTTTAATTTGGTTGTGACTAACTTAATCTTCATTTTGTGGGCCCTCGTTACATGGAGCGAGTTGTCCCGGCATGCCGAGTTTCCCTGCTCTGTTGTATATGTTGTCTTTTCGTTTACATGTAGACGGGATATCCCGGCTTGCCGAAATCCCTTTCTGGGCGAGCCGGGACAACATTTTGTATGTAAAGGCTTGTAGCTGAGATATCATCAGCCTGGCGGGACGAGATTTGACAACTTGTTGACACACGTGACATTACTACTCCCGCTTTTAGCGAAAAGAATTTCTGTTCCAAACCTTGGACAGCGCTCAACGACACAATAATTTATAAAGGCAAACAGTTTAATGAAATGGGAATTCTAGATGTGTCCACCGATTTCAAGCAAACCGAACAATTTCAATATATATGCACTTCAAATCATGCCATCCGAAAGAAGCGAAGAAATTAGACTCCTGCGAACAAACAAAGCAAATTCGTAAAACAAATTTTAAAAAAATGTACAAAAAACGTTTCTTAGAAGAACAAGAAGGATATATAGAAACCCTCGCAGAAATTATATTAAAAGCAGAAGTCCAACATTAAATCAAAGGGTTCTGAGAGCCAGTTCAGTCATATAATGGACGATAATCATAATCAAATGTTTTAATATTAAATTGTATTACAAAGTAAGAAAAAAGCTTTATAGGCAATTTTAAGTTAAAAAAAAAAAGACAAAAAAACAAAAATGAAAACAGGTCAGTACAGGTCTCGAACTAGGTCCGCTCATGGAGCCTCGCTCGCAGGACACTTTTACTTCCGTCCACGGTCCACAATTTCCGTCCACAAATTTCGGTCTACAACCACTTCCGTCGACATTTCACCCCACGATACTAATTCATTGCTTGCGCGAATGAGCTAAAAAGAAAGTCGAAACTGAAGGCGAAGCCATGAAATAACAATGCCTTTCGTAACAGAATATTTAGAAAACCAAATCTGTACATGAGAATTGGTATTCAGTAGTATACCAAACCCACATTAATAAGATCTTCACACAAAAACAAATTACATCATGCAAACACACTTCCCTAAATTCATGCTTGTTAAAGAAAAAGTGTAAACAATACACAACCGAAAAGAAAAACAAAACATGGGAGCACGAGTAATACAACAAAGTATAAATGATGAACGTAAGTGAAGGCCTGTGGGCTTGTCACCCCACCATATCATTCATATCATTGAACTTGTCTCGGCCAGGCGGGATGACATATTTGCATGTAAAGAGGCCTTTAGTTGTAATAGATATTTGTTCATCGTGGCTGTTAGTTAATAAATTAACTATTTTTTCTTTTGTCTCACGATAAGTCACTTTGATATTGCTCGCGACGTTTCGACTGCTACTGCTAGTCTTCTTCAGGCGATGGGGTCGACTGGTTTGGTACAGCATTATGTATGGCGGTGGTTTGTTGTGATTGGCTAATTTCGATCCGGCTGTTGTTTTCGTTTTCTACGTTTTCCTCGGACGTCCGCTTGTTTGTCGTGCATCGCTGGCTCTGGTGTTTTCTGATTGTCGATATCCAAGCTTTCGGAATTTCTGCTCCGTTATCCCTGTTTATGTTGTTGTGGTTGAGTCTTAGTGAATTGCCTCTTTCACTTTCCTTGTATACCAGTGTTTTTCTCTGTCAATAAACATTACTTCTTTCCATAGTGGCTTGTGTCCTGTTTCGCTGGCGTGTTCTGAGACGGCGGAATTCTGGGTTCGAGCGAATCGTATGTCTCTATCATGTTCTTTTATCCTCTCTTGTATCGTGACTGTGTTGTTAACCCACAATTGCTTTCCAACCAACAGACATGTTAAAGTGTATGATATCCAAGATTACAAGGTGGTTCACAGCATGGATTACCCATCACCAATACTAAGCATTGCACTTTCAGTAAGGATATACTGTATATTCTTTGTTATAACTTTGATCATTTTCTCTGTATACATTTAGAATTATATACGTAGGCTCAATATTCCTCGGAAGAAGTTCAAATATTCTCCGAAGAGACTCGATTTTCTCCGAAAAGGCTCAGTATTCCTTTGAAGAGACTCAATTTTCCTCCGAAGAAACTACTTTTTTCTCTTGACAGAGTTTTCAAGTTGCTTTGTCATTATTTTCTGCTGTAAATTCAGCAAAACCAGTGATCGTTTTGGTTGACTCATTATTTCATTCCCGCGTAAACATTTTGGACTTTAAGAAACGAGGACGAGGGCAACAACGATGGCAGTTGTAAAACATATTATTTCCAGTTTAGTTTTTCCATTTTAGATCATCGATAACTTTTCTCTTTCGACGTTGCATAAGATTCCCGAACAAGAAAAAGCTAAAAGGTTCAGCCTTGAAGGGAAACAACCCCAAACGTGAGCTTTCCGCGGCGTATCAGTGAAGAAGACGGTGATCAGGTGATGTGCTCGCTACATTCCAGCGTGCTACTTTTGTATTCAATAATTAAGGCTATTGTTCTTTGCTGTTCCCGTCCTCGTATCTTAAAGTGCCTATTTACTTAAAAGCTGACAGAACTACAAAAAGACTTTATTTGACCAACTAAACAACTAAACGCTTTCTGCTTAAAATTCGAACGTTTTTTTTTTTCTAACGCTTTGAAAGAACTTTTCGAACGCTTCTAACGGCCAGTGGAAAAATCCTAACTGTTTTTAAAACGCTTTTAACGCGTTTCTGAGCGGTTCTAACGCTTACCTAACGGATAGCTAACGCTTTTAGTCGCTGACGGGTAAAGTGCTATATAATGTACGAAAACCCGTGGAAGGTCAAATATAGACTCAAAGTGTGTGATTGGCTGCAACACGATGCGATGCCACGAACGTAAGCACTCAAATTACATTTACATTGCATAGAAGACTTGTAAAGTTTAATAAATGAACTGTTTGGGCTTCCTATGTATGTAACTCACAAAGCTTACAGACTTTTTTACACTCTTACAGACTGATGACATTTAGTAGGTTTACATTCAAATTAAATTACAAAAACAGAAGAGAAATAAAATTTTTACTTTTTCAATATTGTGTGCACACATTAACACTTGTTTTAAAGTCTTATAATCGCCAGCAGTGTGACAAGATCAGCTACGATTGACTGAAAAATCTTACATTCTTAGCAAAAATGATTAATTCATTTTAAAGTCTGAATTTCTTACTTCTTCTTATTATTTCAATGTTGATTTAAAGTCTTTTTCCATCTGAGATCATCCTCCCCCAGAGCAACAAAGAGATAATGAATTAATGAGTCCATGTTCGTATAATATAGTTACTCGTCAATAAAAGTGTTTATCTGATTGAATGTTATTTATTAGATAACACTATGTGATAATTATTGTTGATCGTCTTGTTATAGCCTGACGACACCCACCTGGTTGCTGGCATGTCAGATGGGTTGGTTTCCATTAAATACAGAACAATACACTCCAAGGTTGACAATAAACCAGTGCAAAAACTAAAAGGGGGGACCTATCGATATTTCGTTAGGGGAAAGAACTTCCAACCAAAAGGGGTAAGTATGTGTAACATTCTACACTTAATGACTGCTCACGAGGGAAACAAAACAGATGTTTCCCAAGGGAGTAGTTATCCATTGTTCTGTTATATAGTATAAACAAAATAAACCACAATTATTTAAGTTTCCTGCTCTCAATCGTGACACGCGACAGCAATGTTAACCGGTTTGTCAACAATAAATGACTGCTCGCGAGGGAAACAAAACAGATGTTTCCCGACGGAACAGTCATTCCGTGTTCTATTATATATCATTTAAACAAAATAAACCACAATTATTAAATTTTCCCACTCTCAAACTTGACGCATGACAGCAATGCTCACTGGTTTGTCAACAATTTTCGACATGTTGACCAACCGGGGAACTTTTGATTTGAATTTATCCACGTGACCTCGATTTAGCCAATGAGAGCGCGCTGTCGAGTCAAAAACGCACTAGCTACATTGTATATAACAAAGCATTTCTAAAAGTTGTTAGATTTTTAAGGTTACGGTACACTTGAGCAGTATTTTCAGTATTACTTTCTTAATACAAATCTTTCTTTTGTCTTTAAAGTAAATGTTTTTAGATCAGTTACTCCGCTGGTATATTCAAACACTTCTTCTATTTCAATTTCGGTGGATAGTGGATTAATGAATATCTACCTGACGCCTGTAGAAATTTGCATCATTTGTTACTTGCTGAAAGCCATATTCGTTTTCGTGCCCAGTGGCGGGATAATTTCCGTATTGTCGCATACTTATTTATGCATGCAGTTTCGTATAGAAGTTTGGGGTCTGTCTAAGGGTTAGTTCGCGTGCTTAAACAATAGTATGCGCCAATACGGCAATTTTACCCCAGTGGCTCATTGGAGACGGTTTTTATTTTCGGTTTCCGTGGTTTTAAGCAAATAAGTCTTTAAAACTTTCTTAATGGGACATAGGTTAGCTCCCAGCCGATGCTATAACTCATTTAGCGACTTCAGAGGGATAGAAAGAAACAGAAAATTGAATCCTTGTTTGAATCCAGATGCATTTAACAAGTAGTTGTTGTCTCATAGGATGACTATGTAGTTTCTGAAGGCCACAAACAGCACTTGAGAAGCTACGATAAACACCTCAAAAAGTTCGAGTATGGTGCTGCTTTAGATGTCGTATTAAAGGTTAGTCCGAGTCTCGTAGTTTGCTAAACGATTTACGGATATAAACTGGTTATGTGATTACAGTTTGGTTCTAAGGCGGTGTTTACATGATACCGGAACGAGATTCATTCCGGTACGAGTTCATCCCGGTTCCATACAAATTACTGCATTTGTTTACATGATACTTCAACATTTTTCATACCGGAATGACTCATTCCGGAATGAACTCATCCCGGTTCTCGCGCCGGATCGAAATTTTCAATCCGGAATGAAATCCGACCACAATTCAGTCCAGTATCATGTAAAGAGTGTACAAGTTCATACCGGTACGAAAATGGCTGCAAAGCTGGACTTCCAAGAGACTGGGACGGATAGAGCGTGCGCGCTACACTTTGACCTGACCATGGCCAGGCTACAAAGCTTGTAATTGCCGTTTCATTCCGGTACGAGATCTTTTTAAATTTTCTCATGTAAACACGTTACTGAATTTATTTTCGTTCCGGAATGAATCTCGATCCGGTATCATGTAAACACCGCCTAAGACTTGACTTAATTGTCTATTAAATAAGTAATTAGAACAAAGCTCAATTAAAAAAAACTTTCATTCAAAATCTGATTTTTGGGCTTTGCAGTTACAGTATGAAGCTATGAAATTATGTTTCTCACCAGTTTTAACTGTTGAAAGCGCCTCAATAACTCGTTAATCTTTGAGACAATCTGGTCCTCCTGTGACTCCACAGGGTCCCCAAGGTTTGACAACAGCTGCGAAATGTGCCGCCGAAAGTTCTGAAGTTGCGCTTGGGAGGTCTGTCCCGTGAAGTGACTGCTCTGAAGATCGCTCTCAAGCGAGGTAAGTCTGGAGGATTAATAAAATAAAAAGACAGAATTAATCTTCTAGTTGCATTTTCAATTAAGCAACACGTTACTGGAGCAGTTAGTCCTTCAAGTCACATAAATCGAGGTTTGACCCCGTCTTTAAAATATTTAGTATGAGGTTTGAACCTCGATCGTTTCTGCCGTGTTTTTAACATACGCGTGACCTTATTTTCCACCAGACAATTTCAATCCTTACGATTACAAGGTAACAATAAAGCTTAAACAATTAATTAGTGATTGTGATAACGTTTACATTGGCGGAACATACAGGAAGAGCGATACGGAAAAGAATTAAAGAACACAAAAGAGACAACCATTTGCCTCTTACTGAAACATCTGCTGTTTCTGAACATGGCAATAAAACCGGCCATTTCCCTGACTGGGAAACATCAAATGTCTATAAAGGGATTCTCATTGGTATTCATAAAAAGCTTAAGAGGCTATCCAAATCAGAGTACACCCAAAGAACATCAACAGGGATAGCGGGATCGAAATACCTCACAGTTGGATGAATACCCTACGGGGATATAGTAACGAATCTGCCCCTATGAAGGTTGTTTTGGGGAGTGGGGTGCATTCGATTCGTTACTATACTTCACGGCGTGTACAAAATAGAAAATTAAATTAGATTACATCCTAATCCCGATACACGGAGATACAAAAAAATGAACCAATCACAGAGTGGGCCGGTAGATCAGCCAAATGGGGAACCATTAGTTTTATAAACTGATAACTTGTACACCGTATAGTGACAAGAACTTTAGAACTAACAATTTGAACTGTACTTATTTGTCCTGATTTTATAGAATACCGATGCAGTACCTCATTTAGGGAACCACTGATTGATCTAACCAATCACGACACTGACTACTGAATGAGAAAATGTATATAACAAGTGCTTCTCACAGTCTACACCACCGCCTGATGAAGACTTGTAGGTTCCAGTTGAAACTTTGCAGCCTTTTTCAATGACAAGAATCATGAAAACAATTGCAGAAATATATTTGATTGTCTATATTGATTCCCACGATGGATAAGATTTTAAATTTTATTTTCTGGTTAATACATATCATACCTGGACACTTTATCATCCAATTCTTTCTTTGCATGTCCCCAAGCCTCTTGGCTGGAAGCCAGTTGTACTTTGAGGTTTTCAACCTCGATGTCAGATTCCCTTACTTTCTGCTGTAAGAGATCCTTCTCTCGCCTAATGGCATCAACAGTTTGTTGACTTTGCTCTGTGGCTTTCTTTTCAGTGCCTACCTCAGCAACCAATCGCATAATAGTTTCTCTATTAGAAATAACAAGTTGTAATTATAATTTTTGTAATTTGCTGTAAGTTAAATAAAGACATTAGTTTAATAAAATATATTTAAGCTAGTTTAAATTTTACTTTCCAAAAGGAAACAAACTTTTTCGAGCCCAGAGGCCCATTTGAGCCATATTGCTTATCTCTGGTTTCTGTTGTGTTGAGTAGATGAGAGTCTTTGACTCTCCCTATAGTGTCTGGATGGACCACAAATCCATCAGAGATGCTGCAGGTACTCGTTGATCAACCATAGAAGGATTATTTTTGAGTCTGAAAATTTGGGCAAAAGGGATTTTCTTGGGTCTACATGTATATGAAAGATGCCAAATGTTTTCTGGGTTGCAAAAACAAGGGTATTGTATTGTTCATCAGCAAAAACAAAAGTGCAATTTACTGCTAGTAAGGTAATATATGGGATATCTTTCCAATATTTTCTGCATAGTTTTATTTTTGACCAAAAGTAAAGTTGAAGTTAGCATGTTTTACCTTCCCAGAAGATAAACAATAAAATTTGCTGATGCAAAATCACAGGGATTTTTTCGGGTATGCCAAAAAAGTCTAGTTTTATTGGGTAAACAAGTTCTGAAGTTGAAATTGTCTTGGGTATAAAATTCGAGCCTCAGCTGTTGTCCCACCCTCTTCCCCTCCTGCACTTCTCCCCCATCATTAAGGAGGCAGCGTCATAGGCTTAGTGGTCAGAGTTGAGGATTTGAATGTGGAAGACCCGGGTTCAAATCCCCGACTTGGACTACTGAATGAATTTGTCCTTGATATGTAATCCCAGGGGCAAATTCACCACATTTTGTAAATAGCCGACTGGTTTGACTCCTACCAGTTGGGATTCTTTAAACTGGGGAGAGAGGGGGATTTTAACATGACAATGAAAAGCCCCTTTAGGGGAGTTGTCTGATTACATATTTATTTATTTATTTATTAAAGTATGTGAGTGAAGCCCCTGGGTTTTTGCATTTATCATTAACACAGAATCTTGCAAGTTTATGACATATATAAAAAATAACCTGCTTGCTTTAGATTCCATGTTACTTTCATGTAAGTTTCTTGTGAGGGTGGAGACTTTTTCATGAAGTGCTTCATGCTCTCTAGAAAGTTCTGAAACCTGCAGTGTGGACAACAGTGGTACTTTAATTTACATTTTTCATAATAACTAAATGGACATTTTCTCCTAAATACTCCAGTTGTTAATTTGAATATAAATATAAAATATACAAGAAGACGTGGAAGACGCACTAAGTGGAGAAGGAGAGAAAGAGTGTTGGTTTGGAGAAGGAGGATGCCATGAATTGAGTGAGATGAGAGTGGAAGTTGGAGAGACTGCAGTTAGAGTGGGGTAAATCCAGCCACCCCCATGTACAGCAATAAACCCGGATCAAAATTGGATTGATGACGATGATGATGATGAAGAAACTCTACGATGGTGTTTGGTGACTGGAGTCATTAGCTGAAATATTAAAGTTTTTAGATCAAATATTCTCAAAATCTTGCATGGCCTGTATAAAAATATTGATCCTCTTTTCTTTTTCGTAACATATGAGTGTACATATTTACAATTAAAATGATCATATTTCACTTGAATGCATTATTACTAATCATGTTGATTTTGAGCCTATATATATATAAAAAAATTATAGAAACATAGAAAAATCTCGATGCCATCATATTTCAGGGTCTTAATTCATTTAATAAAAGTTTTTTTTATTTGGCTACTTTATTCAGTCAATTCTTAACAAAATAAAAATGCCTTGAATGCATGCACTTAATTGTCTAATCTTTCATTACTTCTAGTTAATTATTTAATAGTTTTACACTTTGTCTTACATTATAAGTCTCATATTTACCAGTGCCAAATCTATAAAGTATAGAATAATATATGAATTATGCAATTCTTTTAATGTACCTACAAATTGGTCATGCCAAAAATTTTAATATTAAATAAGTGTAACATAGAAACTGATGATTGCAAACCTCTTGCTAAATTTTAACAAAGTTGCAAATAATAACTTGATAAATTATTACATAAAATTAAAGATTGTATCCATCAATTTGTCATTTTTTAATCTTATTAATAACAGGGTTGCCACTATCTACTTGAAGTTAAATTTAAGGACTTCTCCATGACTTTCCAGGACCATTTTCCAAATCCAGGACCTTCTGACTATCAATTAAAACCTGAACATCTTACACACTTTTTTCAAAACAAACTTTATTATTCGGCTTTACTGAATTAGCGGATCCTAAAAATGAAAAACAACCAATGACAGATCGCTTTTAGACAAAAATCAGGTCTTGCGAAGTCACGGTTTTTGTTTTAGAATCCAGTTGTATTAAAAATAACAAAACAGCATATTTTTATTATTTTTGGAAACCCAAATTCAAGAACTTTCCAGGGCCTGGAAATTATTCCCCCCAATTCCAGGACTTTATTTCCAGAATTTCCAAGGACCGTGGCAACCCTGTAATAGTACAGTAAACTAATAATAGTTTATCAAATGCATAGCAACTGAGAGCTAGTAATTAGTAAAAGATTTTAGAGACAAAATAATCTTGTGAGAGAC
>JAOBBB020042993.1:0-14797 GCA_025331005.2 Zoanthus gigantus
TTGGCCGTTCAAATTAGGCATGATTTTCTTGATGTAGATCATTTCAAACATTAAACAATCAAATTTGTTTTTTTTCAATTTTAGTTTTCTCCTGGATTACTTTTTAAATAACAACGTTTAATTCCTCTTACGAAATGTTTGAAAAGCGGGAAAGGGACGCCATATTGAATTACTTGTTCACATCCTGTAGACGCTATTTATCACTTGATAGATTTCTACAAAGAAAATATATTTATTTATCTTTGGCACCACAGCAATATTGTAGCGGAAGTTAAGTATATTGCTAAACTGTTTTCATTTTTCATTTTATTAATCAACTGAGCCAATAAGATTAATATTCAAATTACTGGAAAAAATGTTTGCACTATATATTTTTTAATTCAAAAAGTCTTGACATATTTAACTGAAGAAAATTGCATCTGCATGTATGCTATACATGCGCCATGTGACTGACATCCAACGTAGATTTAAAAAATATAGGGAGGAGTTTTATGAGATATGAAATCTCAATTCATCAAATTCAATTCAATAGTTTTTCCTTCAAAATTAAAGATTTAAAAAAAAATGACTCGAAGACACTTAAGATATACTGAGGTTATATCTTAATAACTTTTATATTCTTAATAGTTGACGTAATATCTTAAAATTTAATCTTAACGCTTTCAATCGCTTTAATAAGGAGTCGAATTTATAATTCAAAGTAGAAAAATTTAAAGTCATTGCCGTTTGGAAGAATAAGGAGTTAAAGATTCATTGCTAGAATAAGGAGTTAAAGATTCATTCGTTATTTAGCCCTTAATCACTTGCTTAGACCAAGGACTAACGAAGATTCGTTAGCTTATGTATACGACTAACAGCAATAACTTGAGTTTATTGCCTAAAACTTAAGTTTAAACTTTTCTGGCTCCGAGACGGTCAATAGTTCTCGTTTCGAAATACAACTGAAGTTATTCAATTCATCAAGCATCAAGCTTTTTTGTTTCTTTAATTTTTAGTATTTAAGGTTTTCCGACTAAAGTTTCGATAAAACGTTAATTCAATTTACACGAAAAGTTATAGCTACTCTTCTGTCAGTCGGGATTGTTATAAAATTAAAACTACGCGGTTGTGACTGTTTAAGTTGTGTAAATAGCCTTAGGACTAGCAAAAGGAACTATGTTGCTTTCTGCCTGAATATTTAGACTGTATCTGGAAGATTAAAGGCTAAGTTAGATTTAGCTGAACATTATCCAAAAAGCACTAAAACCTTTATATTTTAAAAAGAATATTTAGTACCTTATTTACATTTACAAATGAAAAACCGTCATATTTGTTTTGACCTTCCGAAGTTTTATTTGTAATAATTTGTTTCAATGAAATACAATTTTGTTTCCAAAAGGTCGAGCTATTTACTTGAGTAAAATCATGAAGTTTTTAAGTTTTTCTCTCTCAAAATGTTTCTTCGCACACTTCTATCGAGTTAAAGTTATAAATATGTACATTATTCTGCATATATGGCTGGTTTTAACGGTTAAGGCAAGCTATTAACGCACCCTTCTTAGTGGCTACAACTTAGCTTCTAGCATGCATATGCTATCTATAATTGATAATTGTCATTTAAGCCACATCCCACGAGCATTACGTTTTCATGTACAAGCGAGAAAAGAAAGTTATATAAATATTTCCGATAAGAAGAATAAAAGCAGTTTCTCTATGCAAATGTAATATCACAATATTCACCGCATGACATTTGATATGAAAGTCAATGAATGAATGAAAAACAAAATTGATCATTTAAGTGTCCAATTCTTTACAGCAGGTGTTTCGCTTTCCATAATTGAAAAAATCCGGTGTGGGGAATTCAGTGGGCTGCAATGAATCTAACACGAAACGTCTCTAATCGCTCGGTTTCAGTAATCTTCGAAACAACAAACTGCTCCTTGGACATCCTAAACGACCGTGTAGAAGATATACAATCTTTCAACATCATCAGCATTGCGTTGAGTGTTACTCACACTATTATCGCCTTAACAAGTATTCTTACCAACGGTCTTGTAATTACTGGTATATTAGGAACACCTTCTCTTCACAGCCCGTCTAATGTCCTACTCTGTTGCCTCGCAATCACAGATTTTCTGGCGGGAGCAGTCACCGGGTCTGCATTAATCGCCTTACACATTTCGAGAGCTTTGGAAAATTATAAAACGTTTTGTACTTCACATTTAACGACATTCTTGACGGCTTATTTCCTATCCGGTGTTTCCTTCCTCACGCTAACTGCAGTCAGCTTGGATAGACTCCTTGCTCTAAAACTACATCTCCGGTACCGTGCAATCGTAACAATTCCAAGGATAATCACACTGGAAGCGGGCATTTCGATCATCACGGGAATTTTCATGGTTACTCCGTTTCTTCCGCACTTCACAGATTTTGAACTAATTGTCGGGACTGTTATGGTTTTTGGACTCATTGTGAATTTACCCACTTACATAACGATTTTCAAAATTGTGCAAAGGCATCGATGTGCGATAAAAGTGCTAAACGACCAGTCAAGACGTTTTCACGGCCAAGGAGATAAAGAGTTCAGCAAACTTAAACGCTCATCACTGACAATGGCGGCAGTGTTTGTGGTTTTCCTAATATGTTACATTCCTCACACGTGCGTGTCGTTTGCTTATTATGTATCTGAATCTAGGACAATGGGAACAAAGCTCCGCCTAACTTATGACCTATCTGTCGTGCTAGTACTTCTCAACAGCACCTTAAATCCCCTTCTTTACTGCTTCAGAATCAAGGAAATCCAACAAGCAGTTCACAGAGTTATTCAGAAAGGAATATCTACTTTTAGGGCAAATCTCTAGAAAGTTCACTAGAATTCAATCAAAATAATAGGGTTTCCTTTTGGGTAATTAGAATATATGTATATGCAGAAATAAATTTTTGATCACTGCTGATGGGTTTACCTGTTTTTGCACTTCTACCCAAACGCTTAGACAGCTGTTTCTACCCATAGCACTTCTACCCAAACGCTTACTTATATTTAAATGTACCCTTAACCAGATATGGCAGGTATGGTTGGCGTAGTTGATAAGATCTCTGCTTTCCGACCAGAAGGTCCCCAGTTCGATCCCCGGCTCTGCCGAGATTTGAACAGTTGTGAGACCTTTTTCGCCTAAGCTAACAGCCTCAGTTTTCCATCCTTTCGATGTATGTAAATGAATATCAGCGTCTGTAGGGAGCTTATCTGCGATGGATTAATGTCCCGCCCACGGGGAGTCAAAGACTCTCAGCCGCTAAAGACTACGGAAACCAGAGATAAGCGCCAGCTCCATGGGCCATTTAGCTGGTAAAGGATTTAGCTAGCTAGCTTAGCTTTGGTAATTAGAATATATGTATATGTAGAAATAGATTTTTGATCACTGATGATGGGTTTTGCATACTGATAACACTTCTACCCAAACGCTTACTTATATCTAAACGTACTCTTAACTAAAAAGAGAACCACAAGGACTGGTTTGTTCCTGATGGCTCTAAACTTGGCTTGGTAATGCCAGCGTAAAGAAGGTGCGCCTGGAGAGCAGTAAACGCAAAATTTAGATCACTAAAAGACCACTTTTTGATCGTCGCAACAATTTGTATAAACAGCTGACAATTTAAAAGTTATCCTTTCCATTTGATCTGATTAACGACTAAAAAATTTTTAACACTAACTGTCTTTGTGTTGGCTTAACAATGAATGATGTTTTGATAACGAACATTTAGATCCGGTATCTAATTACACCGTATATTATTCTTTGAAGCTTTACAGAGGAACCATTTATTAATCTAAAACGGTATTTTGTCATCATCCAAACGATATATTTATTCTGTAGCTGCAGGCAATTATGATGGAAAAAGAAATATAATAATTGTGAAAGAATTGTGATGATTGATATAAAGGATCGTGTATATACTATCCGTTTGTTTTGTGGTTGACCAGCTTTTGAATTTTGCAATGGCACTGTTCTCGACGTAAACTTCAGCTGTTGAAATATTAGATTTTAAAGTCTGCAATAACTCTTCTTTTTGTCTATCATCAACCTCTACCGTTAGCTGAAGAAAGTCAATACAGCAAAAGAATAGTTCCGAAGCTTCAGTGAATAACAGTTAGACATTGCATGCATAATTTCAGAGAAAGCAGCAGTTGCAAACGCTATTTACACGAACGCGTTTGCTACGTTGATTTTTGCTTACACGTACCAAGCATTTTTCGGAAAAATTTATGAAATGTATTATAAATAAAACGAAAGCTGGATCCTAAAAAAACTAAAATTCCTTGATGCCCTGCGATCATAATTTATTCAAGAGCGACGTGCCATTTAAACCGAACTATGAGATGTTGGCGTATCAATGTCTGGAATGAAATGACTGGTGGCTTGGACAGGCCAACGGTCGTTTTATAGCGCGGGTCCGTTTTTAAGGGCAGTTTGCAGTTTTAGTGGAAATAATAATTTAAAATATAAAACAGATAGAGCCCTTTAAATTGAACCTGAACTCCAAAATTATTTTTTTGATATGCTGAAGTGCATATATTTAAAATTCAAAAAATGTAGATTTTAGAACAATTCTCTGATCAGTATGTTGAAAAAATTATTACAAAAGGGACCAGTAAAATCTTCAGTAGGGCACCATATTGCACTTTTATCGCGGGCTCAGAACAGTTGCTCCTGACGTCACAACTTGAAATCGAAAGTTCGCATTGTGTCTATCACTGGAAATTTTAGTGAAATTATAAAGTAGAGACATTATTTCATTTGTATAAAGCTATAGCTGCTTAAAAATCACCTCGACAAAATGTTTACAGATTGTCAAAAAGAACGGAAGGCAATATTTTAACGTCGTGAAGTCATATCGTGACGATCTTGTTAGATCGCGGGCGCAAGTAAGGCGTTTTCTTTAGTCATGAGCTAGCACCTTTTTTTAATTTATTTATAAGGATAGGGACTGAGAAATCGGTATAAAAACACATTTCTGAAATCTCAAACAGATTTAGTTTCGTATGTCAAAAAACAATTTTGGAGTTCAGGTTCCCTTTAAAATTATAGAAACCAAAGATAAGCACCAACTTCATGGATTCATAAAGGATTAGACAGATTTACTGTAGCTTATGGTATATAAGTTAATTATTTTGTAGTGATTTACCATTCTAGAAGGTTCGGTTTCCAACAATAATTAATTTTATAGAAACCAAAATTTTCAAATATTTCTCTGAGAGCAATTCAAGCGAGTCTTATTCTTGATCGATCATGTCTTAAGCACTTGCTTGTAAGACTACCTCTATATCACATGTTAACCCACCAAACCAATTCAGCAAATGAAAACTCCATGGGATATGAGTGAAATTACTTCACTTCAATACTTAAATCAAAAGTAAAAACTCTTAAGAGTGAGGCCGGTTCGGAAGTCTGTCAAAGACGAACTTATCAAGAAAATTTTGTTTTGGATGAATTTGGGCGCAATTTAGGTATCCTGCTGATAAACAGTAACTGTTTTGCTATTTATTTTTAGCAGCATTCTAGTTATTTCTGTTCAGATATCTATTTAGAAGTCTTTGAGTATGTCCGAGGCCCTTTCCAAAATCCAAGAACTCCCAGATAAAATATTCCCCCTTGAACTCAGAAAAGGTTATAAAACACGTAGTAAAGCCTTCCCAATTACTAAGTTGCTCAAAGTAAAACAAACCTGCTCATCCTTTCGCTTCTGCTGCTCCTGGAGTTTATGTTCATTTTGCAACAGAATCAGACCAACCAGTACATCTGATGGTACAGCATCAACGTCACAAAGTTCAGCAGCTAGCAGCTCTGAAATCTCTGCATAAGCATTCAGATGGTGCTCTTCCCTTCCAGCAAAACAGAAGCAAAGAAACTTGCACCTGCGCTCCCACAGCTTAAAGAGAGAAAAAAAAACATCTAATATAGCAGGTATCTTTTATTGAGATAGCATCAAAACTTGAAAAGGTTAGCCCAACTTTTTAAAGGTTTTTCAATCCATTTTTATCCTTGCCATTCAAAGCGTAACACAGCCCCTTTAAAGGGATTCGATTGCCTTCTGTACAAAATGATGTTTCCTAATATTCACAAAATACAGTACGAGAAGGAATCTTACTGGAAGAAATCTTGAAGAAATATCTCCAAATGCTAGAAATGCACTGATAATTAAACTATAAACACAGATTCGAGGTAAGTAAACTTTATTTCTGCTCTTTGTAGCAGATTTTTTGTTTTTTTTATACAAAGTAGTTATAGTAGTAGTTATAGTAGTAGTTATTCTGTGGACGTTTTGTTGGGGATTTGCATCAGGTATTTTCTATTTGTTCTTACAGTTATACTGTTTGTTCTGAACGATATATGAACAAGATGTCTCAACCTTGCCAAGCACTACCATTTGTCCAGTCCAGTTACTACTTTTCTTGCTTTTAACTCTGACGGTTTGTCCTTCTTCTAGAATTGGCAGGGGCTTAGAACCATGTGTTCCGTGTTAAGCCCTGTCCAAACGGTAAATGTTTTACCGTAAAACATGCTAAAACATTGTTGGGTGGCAAAACATTTTTTCGTTTGGCCACCTTGTTTTGTGTTGTTTAAACATGTTTAAACATGTTAGGTAAGATGAACACGCATGCGCGCATCAAACATGTTTTAAGCAGCTGTCCAAACGCGCAAAACATTGCTCACCAAACACGAAAACAAAAGAAATGTTTTAAGATGTTTTATCGAATGTTTGACAGAATTCAAATTTTACCCAACATGTTAAAACATGTTTAAACATGTTTAAACAACACAAAACAAGGTGGCCAAACGAAAAAATGTTTTGTCACCCAACAATGTTTTAGCAAGTTTTACGGTAAAACATTTACCGTTTGGACAGGGCTTAAGACAAGAAGAAATCATCCGTCTTAAAACAGGGGTCACAAGAATTAGCATGGAAGCTTTAAAATTAACAATCAATAAAAAAATGTTTTGACTTCCGCTAACCAATTACAACGACACACTCCATGAACGGCCAATCACAAAAAGAGAAGTGTCAAAAGAGGATCATTTTGTAGACAGTTCCAAGTTATAAAAGCGAATTTTTCAAGAATTATAGGTTGATTTGGAGAGTGCTTTACATGAATCAAGAACCAGTTAAGTATGTTTTGCAATCAGTTTTATCATTTTCCTGTCTGTTTAGAAAAACATTTAGAAAAAGTAATGTAAGTCTTGAAAGAGGTCAGAACACTGAAAACCAAAAATCGAACAATTGAGCACATAGACTTAAGGGTACTCTTTTTGAATAGTTAGCGCAATTGTTGTTTTCGACCGTGACCACTCTAATGTGTTTTAAAACAATCATTGTCATCGAGCAGAAAACGAACAATTTTTCTTTCTTAATACCTAGCTCGAAAACGCTGAACCAGTTGTTCTAGCACAACAGACGTGGTAAAGACGAGGTCAGCCTTTTTCCTTAAGCGTGATGTTGATTTTCTACCTGCAATTAAACAATTTGTATGCAGTTTTGTTCTTTTTGTGTGTTTTTGACGTATAAAGTGTTTTCCTTTGTGGGACCGAAAGCCCAATACGAAACGCATTATTTTTGTACGATTTTAAAATACGGCGCAGAAGTGCCCATCGCGCGTCTTGTGACAATTCTATATGTAAATCCATTGTCTGACTTGTGATTCCACGCTAAATTTCAAGCAAAGAACCGATATCGCTTTAATTGCGCATAAACGAGAGCTATTTAGCATGAAAATTATTATTTTTCTGAATCGCATAGCAGTTTATGTCTTCAAATATAAATTGGGGGTCAGCTGCAAGGCGCACTGGGAGAGCAACGCCCACATTTGTGATATTGGTAGGAGTAATTACATAATTTATTCAGGTCAGCTGTCAAATGAAATGATCTTTAAAGTTAAAAACAGGATTTTTATTGTTTGACATAAAATGACAACTCAGCCGTTTGACAAGGATTAAAAAGTGAAGAAATACAAGACGACAAATTTGGTCTCTGAACAACATGGAATCGTTTAATCAGTTTAATGAAGCGACATTATGAGAAACTAATGATTGTCGGCAAAAATCATAAAAAATTAAAACTCCAGTTAAGCAACCGCTCACCATTGTTTCTGAAAAAGAAACGCGATTTCAAACCAGGGATAATTTAAAACTGAAAGCTGATTTAATCACTTTATGAAAACCTAAAACGAACCGAAGAAAAAGATACGATACGGGCTTGTCTGGATCTTTGACTTGTCTCTGACCCAAGTTTGATTCTGCGGTACCGTTGCTTGTTGTACTAGTTACTGTTCTCTTTCTGAATCCTGCTAACTTTTTTGATATTCTTCGCTGCTTTTCCGGCATGTTGTTGGCTTTTCAGATTATTGCAATTATTATTCATGTCTTCCGACATCATCCATCATCTCAAAAGAAATTAAAAATGCATGCGTTTAAAAACACATTAGCTAGCTATAGTGATGGCAATGTTATAAATAAAGTTACAGAATATATCGTGTTGTTTCGAATTTTGATTTTTTGGTAAGCATGATGTTTTTATGGTTGACCTTCAGAAGACGCCCGGTTTTAAACTTTTAAAAAAGTCTGGCCGATTAAGTAGCTTAAAGAAGCTTTTTCTGAAAGACGGCAATATGTATCTCAACACAAAACGATTTAAAACAATCATCGACTCTTGCAACTAAAAAAATACCAAAACTAAAAAAAGCCAGAAATTTAAAGAGAAATATGCGATATCTGTTTGAAAGTTTGAGCTGAAATTTTTGAAAACCAAAACAAAATCTGTACCTTGTTTGTTACTCGAATAATATTTATTTGTTGGCAATAAAAGAAGTCTGAAAGAAATACACTCTTATTTTCAAGAACAGTTTTATAAATACAGTGCACAAGGCTGAACTTTGTTCAAAAATAAAAACGAGTAAGAACAACCCGAGGCTGGGATAAAGAAAGGTTCAAAAATGCTAACTGTTTGTTAGTAAAAAATAAAAATAAAGTAAAAATTAACCGAGGCTGGGATCAAAAAAGAAGACAGAGAAAACGATCTGTTTCTCAATAAGAATAATCGAATAAAAAAACGCATTTTCAGACTTAAATAGCTGGAAATACATAACTACAAAGCTAACCTAAATTTTGTGGTTCTAATAAAAACAAAAGTATATATAATTCTTTGGACTAGTGGATTAAAAGAAACGAAAATAACCCGTTCGAAATTCTATACAAGTTTGTTTTCTTCATTCAGCTGATAAAATGGCGGGGCCTACTGTATACTTGGCTCGACTCTGGTTAGTAACAAGAAAAAAGTATATAAATGGATCTATTTTGAGTTTTTTTAAAACTATATTTTTTACAATTATAGTCTAAAAGCTCAGATTAATGATATGTACAGCGTTTTACATCAAACCATTAAATTCTGGGGGTGGTGGTCTGAATGCATGAGTTAGTGAAATAGTAAATATGCCCTCACTTGCTGAAAAAAGGAGCGATATATTCCTTAAATCTTAAATCCAGACAGTTCAAATAGCCAGACATTTAATTAAGTTTTACCGCTTCAGGCTTCGCTAATCAAAAATAAATATTTAGCAGTTGCTTTATTTCGAAGTTTAAACTAAACAAAAAAAAATTTATTTTGCAACTTTTTTTTACTAAAAAATCAATTCACATTCTACCAAAAAACGTTAGTTTTTTTACATAATTTATTGGTATCATTTAAATTGTGTACGAGAACGAACTTGAAGCCAGTAAGGCCACTTCGGTAGCGGACATTACCTCGCAAATCTATTATAAAAATGGCGAGCCTTAGCTTAATATTAGTAGCCATAAAGATGGCTGTTTAGGCCTATTTCACTATTTGGTCTCATCAGCATGGCATAGATAACAAACTCATTCACCTTTTTTGCAAAAATGAAAAATTTTAATCCTTTTTAACTGATATCTCTAGAACGAAAATGATATTGAATACTTTGTTCATAAAACTGATAAAAGAAAAACGTTTCTAGCCTTTTTATCACTTTGATTCGTAAATTTGGCATCAAAAGAATTGGCTTTTGCTGCTCATTAGTACTAACATATTGTATATTTCAAACGCCTTAGCGCTCTTCGTTAAGTGGCCGATGCCAGCAAATCAACTTCTCATTCCGATATGAAAACCGTTTTTCTTTTTCATGTCTCCTTGAGCCGCTGTTTTTTTGTTTTTGTTTTTTTGTCTTTATTTTCTGCATTAGAAACTGTTTTCTCGCTTTAACACATGAAGAAACCCTTGGTAGGCATTGCTCCTTCATGGTATATCCAAGAACCAACAGATGTTTTCTTATTACTTTGCTGAGTTGCACTAAGGATAGCTTACGTCATTCCCAAAGCAACTTTCCATTAATATCCAAATAAAAATTTGGATCGAGGCTTCGAATTCTCGGTGGCTGAATACTTAATGAAGATGTTTGGATCGGGGTTTCTAAGAGCTCCCGATCCATATTTTGATTGCACTATTTGCTGTGTAAAGTTCTTCCGCGATAAGTGGAAATTATTAGTCGGCTTCAAGTTCAAGTTTTTAAATATTGCGCTCCTTAGTTAGGTGTGATTAAAAGGAAATGAGGCGTAATTGATCTATTTGGTGATTCGGTTGTGACTACGTTTCATTTGCACTTCAATAACATGTGGGCAGTTGATCTGTTTGGTGATTACAATTGTGACTACGTTTCATTTGCACTTCAATAACGTGGACAGATTTGGAAACTAGAGACATGCATGGGGCTATTCATGAAGAATAATTCTTTTAGCACAAAGCGGTGTTTGATACCTTTCCGATAAAGTTTAATTGAGAGTTTTGCTAAACTGATTTCACAAATCCATACAAATTAATGGTAAAAGTAACATGTTTAGATTGGCAATTTGTTAATATTTTCAATGAAGTAATAGCGCGCAAATTTACATGAAATTGAAGATTGAAGATGGGGATACACAACCCACATGATTCACTGAGATCTGCTTCATTCTGATATTGTAAAATCAGATATGCAAAACCTGAAAACTGCAGTTTTTGCGCCATTTCCTTTATAAATCTCAAGGTTAAAAGCTCGCTTCTTTGCGTAAATAAGATGCAAATTCTTGCGCTTGACGTCAGATGTCCAGCCATTCTGCCCTATGTTTTTGTAAATAAACAGCCCTGAAGTTATCCGTATATATTGTAATTTAGCACGCAGATCGAAAGGCAAGAAGAGACAAGAAAAGTGTTGAAAAAAAAATGAGGTGTAGTCAAGTTTTCTCTCTTCTCTTCGAGTGTCCTCGTAACAAAAACTGACGTAACATTCACCTGTTCTCTTTGTAAGCAAACCATTTCATGATCAGTCAAAAAGCCCGTTATATCGAAATTATAATTTATATTGATCAAAAACACTGACAATTAATGTTTCACTCATTAAAACTAAAAGCAAGCAATGATGACATAAACAATACTATGCGAATGCACCATCGTATTTTACAATACACGCCATTTTGTAAGAACAAATTTTATAAGAACAACGCGACTAAGATTGGTCGAAAATTAAGAACAGTTTAAGAACAAGCTCAAGCTGAGGTAGAAAAAAAGGGAAAATGTTTCAAATAATTAGCGTTGTTTTTTAATGCCTTTTGTTTCTGTTTCAAACCACTCGCAGAAATAAGAACAAATTAAGAACAAATTGAGGCTGAAGCAGCCAAAAAATTAAGGACAATGAGCCTCGGCAAAGTTTTTTGGTTCTTTTTAAAAACAGCGTGTACTAAACTCGATTAACAGTTGTTGGAAAAGAGCCTGTTCATCTTAGCACACGCTTTTAAATTTGCGCCAACCGATATATTGAATCATTACAATAACACGCTCTGGGCCTTGGATATCTTCAGACCGTTTTCTTCCCTGACTAATCCATATATATCCCACATTGGATTAACTTTATCACTTTCTCGTGCCTCGATCCTGTTATAGTGTCAGTTTTAAGCTAGGGTGTTGCACTCACATATAATATGGAAGTTTGTTTAAATATTCAGCAAATTGGTGAATCAAACGGTCGATTAATGTGATATTTAAAATAATCTATTATTATTATTATTATCATAATTATCACTACTATTTCTATCATTATCATTATCTTTACTATTATTATTATTGTTATTATTATTATTATTATATTATCAACAGAATACTCATAAAATTGATTCCACTCAGTAAAAAGTGCTCAATGCACTAGTGGTGCAGAGCGTGTACTTATAAAATTATAAAAGATGAAAACTTTAAAATCGATTTTAAAGTTTCCATTTTTTATAATTTTATTATTATTATTATTATTATTATTATTATTATTATTATCATTATTATAATATTTATTACTATTACTCTCATTGCCTTATCAGTTTGGCACTCGTTAATCACCAGATTATGGCCAAAACTTGAAATCACTGTGAGTTCATTATGTCAATTTCTAACGTCTTTATATTCTTCCCCATAGATAAGAAGCAAAATGGCCATAGACAATATAACAACAAATCAGTCTTGTGAAAACGTCCTGTTGGATCTCGTCACTTCCAGAATAACAAATACGGCAATATTTTCTATCTTGTTGTTCTCATCGCTCGTTGGCAATTCTCTCGTGCTGATTATTGTCTTCAGAAAGCCAGAGCTACACTCGAGTATCAACTACATCATCAGCAACATGTCTATCGCCGAC
This sequence comes from Zoanthus gigantus, assembly GCA_025331005.2. Lineage (NCBI taxonomy): Eukaryota > Metazoa > Cnidaria > Anthozoa > Zoantharia > Zoanthidae > Zoanthus > Zoanthus gigantus. Next base: position 12,698 of record JAOBBB020042993.1, read on the forward strand.
TTGCTTTTCTCTTTGATCACTTTTCCTCTGCGAATCAGAGAACTGTATCTTGATTATCATTACCAGTGGCCGATGTGGGGAGCATTTAGCTCCGTGCTTTGCAAGTCGGTTTATTTTTTATTAGAAACTTCTATATTGGTCGTCGCTTTGAGCCTGGTAATAGTTTCGATTCAAAGGTATATTGCTGTAAAATATCCCCTTAAAGTTAACTTTTCTCAAATCAAGTTACAATCTGTTAACGTCATTATAGCTACCTGGATCTTTTCAATGTTGGTTTCTTCCTACACGTTATACACGCAACGACATATTGCAGTCAACCGCAAAAGCAAATGCATCGCAAACTGGTCTCCGGCATTTGATGATTCACAAGCGAAAAAAATAGAAGAAATAATAACTATAATTTTATTTCTAATTATCCCTTCATTATTTCTAATTTACATATATTCTGCAATCATTGTTTTTCTAAGAAAGAAAAAACACCCAGGTAGAATTACAACGCACCAAAAGTTACGTAAGGAGAGGAATAATCGACGAGTTACTTATATGCTACTTATGGATGCAGCTGCGTTTTTCGTTCCGTCATTTGCGGTAACACTATTTTCAGTAATTAATGTTAACTTCTCGCATAAACTGAATTGCGGAGCTATTAATTTGTTGAAGTATGTTCTATTTTGTTTAACCTTTGTGCACCCAGCTTGCAGCCCGTACATTTACTGTGCATTTAACTCCGAATACCGGAAGGGCTTCAAGGAGATTCTGTGTTGTGTTTGCTTTAAACTGAGACCGTTCGACAAATCGAGGAAAGAAGCCAGCCATCGTAATTTCATTGCATTCAACCAATCAGGAAGACCACGACTTTCAACTTTCAAAAGCCGTAATATTTCTGGTGACACTAACATTGTTTTTACAACTACAGTTTAATGTATTTAAATGAAGAAGGGTGACACTAAAACTTGTAACTTAAACTTTTGTGATAGTTAGCTAAATAAGTAAAAACGCGTTAGGTTAAAATTAACAAGATTAACTAAATCCAAGCTATTATCATGCAACTCCTACGTTAGGAGGACTGGGTCAAAGCTCTGTACGAAATAAAGGCCAGCCTGCCAGCAGGCTCTCCTGAAGTGAGCGAGCTGCGAGGAGAATGGGGAGAATGGCTCACTCACTACAGGAGAGCCAGCTGGCAGGCTAAATAAAGGTGGAAACCAGAAGCTTAGCACAAGGGCAATCGTTAAAGCTTAGATTAACTCTCATTATACCTGCATGTATTGTCACCAGGCATTTGTTTCATATAATTGTTTCCAGCTATGTGCGAGATTGGCACAACTCGTCAGCGTTTGGTCCAAGCCCTCCGGCCTTAAAATACTTGTGTAGCCATGCTTAAACCACACCTTTTGTGGTTATGGGCAGGGACGTTCTACCGTTGTTCTAGGGTATTAAAGGGCGATTTAACCAAAAATTAATGTTATAAACTGAGAAATTTAGTCCTTCACTCAACCACCCCTCCCCTCCAGTGTTCGTCAAAGTCAGCAAGTGAACCCCTGGCTAGTCAAGCAAGCCTTTGTAACCATCGTCAGTCATTCTTCATGCATTTTGGTTTATTTGAGTGCTTTCATAACCTGGTGAAAACCGCGGCGAACGTTTGGGAGAATTCGACTGCAGATCAGCGACTGTTCGAGAATTCTCGCAAACTTTGCCGAGATTTTCACCAGGCTATGAAGGCACCGAGAAAATCATCGGTTTTATTTCTTTCATCAAATTATAAGCGTGCGCTATACTTAGCAAGTATATTTAGTAAGCAAACCCCTTCTGGTTGCTGGTATATGGGAGGATTTAATGTCCGTGGCTAATAGATTGTCCGAAAAATAAACTGCTGGCCGAGAAACCAAGCTTCGAGGGCAACCGCGAAATTCCGAGGACAATCTATTAGCCAAGGACATTATATCCTCGCATATACCAGCAAGCTAAGAAAGGGTTTTATTTATTTTATAACCCGCCGGTCAAATCTGCCACGAACTAAAGTTGTGTGAACTCAGCCAATTTTTAAATAAATTTTAACATACTAGCTTTTTACTTGTGCCAGCAGCGAAGCGCGGCACAAGT
>JAOBBB020043049.1:0-14797 GCA_025331005.2 Zoanthus gigantus
GAAACAGACCACAACACCGGGATCACGACCCTACTCTTTGCGACAAGTGTGTGGGTTCTTTTAAGTCCCTCGACAGACAGATCGAGAGACTGGAACTACGGTTTAACGTCCTTATCCGAGAAGACTTTGCCAAGGTTTTCATCAAGCTATGAAGGCACGGAGAACATGTTTTAGTTCTTAACAAAGAAAAAGACGATGTACGAAGCGCTTATGTATATCTTTTATGAAATTTAACTGTAAATTCTCACAACTTGGAGACAGCCATTCATATTTCTCACGTCATTTTCGTGCTTGATAGCGCTATGAAAACACACTTGTTGACCAACCAAAATGGACGTACTATCCAAATCATATTATAAAATGTTGTATCGGAGAGATGTGAAAACAGGTTCAAATCTGGATCAAGCCAGAATTCTTCTCACTCTTTTTCAAGTTTGTTTTTGCAAGCTGCATAAATTGTGTACCTAAACATGAAGACCACTGACGACGTGATTGTCTACACCGCAGTTCCAAGTCAATCTCCATTATTTAACAAAATGGCCCCATGATGAAGAAACGCGTATATATTTTATGAAAACCACCGTTACGGATGATACTGAAACCTTTTCCTCCTAACAATCCGCGTCCATTTACCTACAAGTGAGTTTCAAGACGCCCTACAAACGTACCTTCCCTTCATCTAATAACAAATCATTTTCTAAACTTGGGAATCTCTTTTTTGTCTTTTGTATTTTCTACAGTTTTACATATACGACTATTAAGAAAATCTGGACTATTATGCTTCCCACACCCTCCCTTGTGCGCATGCGTATTACTTCTCTATACTCCCTGTTACCTTTGCTTTCAAGAAAGAGTAGCAGTTACCTCCCAATCCATATGTACTCCTAACTTATCCTTTACTTTACTGCCTTCTCACATTCCAACCCAATCTTACTTCTCCATATTTCCAATCCTGCCTTACTTCTGAACTTAAAAGATAGCTGCTTTCCAGTTCCCAGCCCTCCCTTCCCACAAGAGAGATCAGCAATAGCCTACTATGTGATTCATGTTGAACAAACATAACTGTGATTTCTTACTTGTGAAGAGGAATCCGGAACAATCCTTGAACGTTTTCATCGTTAAACACATTGCACCGTAGGCTGGATGAACCACGTGACCAGTTTCAGGGTGCTGTTGCCATGGTGCAGACATGAGTTGTGTGTGCAACTTGAGGGCCAGGGAAAAGATATCGCAGATGATTTTCATCACTGGTGAAGCTTTCTTGTTCAACAACGATCTGAAGATTGCTTTGTTCAGGTATTCTGTGTGCCGATGGTGTAAATCATCTAGATTCCGGATCTTGATGGAAAAACGTGCAAATTTCTTTTCAGACTCTTGAATCACAAACCAAATTAGTTATATTGAGTTGTAAAGAATTTTGTTTAAAAGATTGTAAAGTCGAAAGAAGTATTCTACATAGAAACAAAAATATCCTCAAAACTTAATAGTGGAATGTATCATCCATATCTTTGTAAGAAAGCAAATTTTTCAATCGTTGGATTACTTTAACTCTAGTTACGTACAACATTCCCCGGCCTAAGATGTAATACATTTCATAATCATTCGACTGCCGTCGAGACAATTGACACAACTTCACTCCACAGGGCTTTGTTCGCCATTGCCTGGGCAAGCTCATCCCGAGTAAGGTCCTTGTCCCTAGCTAGCCAGGGTGTCTGGGTAAGTTAGAGGTCTGGTTCCTCTCTTGGGGCACATCTGAGATCACCTGATCTTTGGCACGGAAGCAGTGGCCGGTAAATCTTGCTCTTTTATGGGCTTAGATAACAGAGATGGATGGAAGGTCTCCGTAAATTTCTGATTTTATTGGGTGATTCTTCCAGGAGAGGTTCTGTACACGCATGAGTAGTCTGGTGTATGTGCCGTCGAGACATTCTTCGAGCTCTTTGTTGACAGTCCAGGTTTCGGCTCCATAGAGTAAAATACTTTCAACACAGGCTCTGAAAAAATTGATTTTAGTTGATTTTGAAATGTCTGATTTCCATTTGAGATCCAAGATATTTAAAGCCATTAACCTCCTTTATGGCAGAGCCGTTAAGTGCGAAGATTGGTGGATGGATAAGGTCTTGATTGATAGGCATGTTTTCCCTCTTTTTGGAGTTAAGCACAAGACCAAATTTTATTGCTGCGTTCTCCAAAGAAACAAGAAGTTCCTGGGCGTTTGTTATCTGCTCAGCAACAAGTACAAGGTCATCGTCATAATCTAAGTCTGTAAGGTGATTGTTGCTCGAACGACCAAAGCGTCGGCCTTTATGATTGATGGTGTCGATAGATTGTCTAAGCACATAATCCACCAGGATGATAAAAAGAAATGGGGATAAAGTGTCACTTAAGGAACGGGTCTCTTAACTTGGTTCTTATAGATGGAACATCGGGTATATATCCTGCTAACTGCTGGCCCAATATATCCATACGTTAATAAATTAGTAGTTGTACAAATATCTTCAGCTTGAAAATAACAATAGAAAGCTGAAGATATTTATACAACTACTAATTTATTAACTTATGGATATACGGAGCCAGCCGTTAGCACGACATATACCCGATGTTCCATCTATAAGAACCAAGTTAAGAGACCCGTTCCTTAAGTGAGTTCCTGTAGCTCAGTGGTTAGAGCGTCTGACCGGTAATCAGAGGCTCATGTGTTTGATTCCCGTTAAGGACTCGGAAGTTTTTTCTTCTGAGAAAAAGAAGCTTGTGTCAATACGAAAATTTCTTCTACAGTTATTTTCAAGCTGAAGATATTTATACATTCAAGAATACAAAGTTAGAGTATTCCATTTACCGGCAAAACATCAACTTAACGATTACTTACATTATTTTGGATCGCTTGTTGGAATTCTGCCCAAGACACGTTGAGAATCTGATTGGATAAATATGACTGAATATTGTCCACGAAGTGTTGAAGCTCGTGTCTACAATCAAAACAATAAGGGTGATACGTCACACGACACAAGCCGCTTTTGGTATACAATGGAAATGCATGGTTATTGTATAATAACAACACCAAACACGGTTTTCATAACTACACAATATTGCATGTTGTGTATCATATTTAAGGGTTAGAGAATGATGGACAATTTCCACTTCATTGTGTCGCCAGCAAGAGCGTGTATTTGTTAACAAAACACGACCTGAAGTCTCTAATCCTTTTAATAAGCAACCTGAGATCACTGAATTGCACAGCGCGATACATGATTTCACAAACTTGACTCAAGAATTTGAAAAAATAAATAATTGCATAGTTAAAATGGCACAGTTCAGATAAAGTGGAACAGAAATAATTTAAAACTCATTTCGTTGCTCAACTCATAAATAATTTAGATTCATACTATGTATTTCCTGTGCAATGAGGGAGTGGACCATGCGTTTTAGAGTGACCGGTTTTTCAGCTTCCCCCAGCCCATCCCCCCAGTTTTCTTTCTAGTCAGGCCCTAAACTCACCTGAATAACTGTAACTGTCTCAGTTGAGGGGAACCAGCTGCTTTTCGTGAATAGCCTTGGAGACAATATAAAGTAAAAACCCTAAATAATAAATCACTTGAAACCTTTGATCCTATAGTTAGTATCTCCAATATTCAAAATAATAAATCACTTGAAACCTTTGATCCTATAGTTAGTATCTCCAATATTCAAAATAATGAATCACTTGAAACCTTTGATCTTATAGTTAGTATCTTATCAATAAATGATCGCCTGCCCGAAAACTATGCTTTTTTTGCTGGTGGAGGTAGGTAATGAAATGGTTGGTGAAATCGCAGGGACAATGGAATTATCGGTACCAATGAAATCAAGATTTTCTTCGGCAGTCCTTGATCATGATCACTTGCTAATATTATTTGTTGGGTAAATTTATGAGTCAGTAACAATATGTGAGATTTAGAGTGCTGGGGATTAAAGAGAAATGGTAAAAGAGAAAGCTAAGTATAACAAAGATGAGAATGCTAAGAATAACGTTGATTGCACACTGCATGTGAGGTCAGGATTCCACCACAGGTGACATTGATCCAGCTGCTTTCTTGACAACTATAAGAAAATCTGTCGCTTCCTGATTTGTGTGAGTTTATTTTACTCCTGGGCCCGGTTGTTCGAAAGCCGATTAACTTTAACCTAGGATTAGTGTTAACCTAGGATTAAATTCTTTAATCCAGAGTTAGCTAATCTTGGGTTAAAATCGCGTTGCTAGAAAGGAAATATAACACTGGATTAACTAATCCTGGGTTATCTTCAAAAAACCAGTTTAACCGGTTTTTTTCGCGCCATTTACGCGCGCGAACAAAAATGTTTCTGTTTTTGAAAAGTTTCAATATCAGCCATTTTTTCATGGTATATTGTTTCAAAACTATTATTAGAAAAACGCGCAAAAAGTGAAGAAAGAAAGTAGAGGAATTTAAGAATGGAATTAAAGGAAGAAAAAGAAGAAAATAAAAAACAAAGAAAACCAAACTTTACGACAACAGAGGTAATAATAATAACCGAGGAGGTCGAAAAAAATCTGGAAACACTAAGGTCAAAATTCACTAATGACATAACAAACAAAAGTAAGAATGAGGTTTGGAGAAAGATAGCAGATCAGGTAAACGCTGCTGGAGTACACAAGAGAACCCCGCAAGAAGTTCGTGACAAGTGGAAGAACTTAACCAGCAAGGCAAAGAAAGATTACACGATTTTCAAAAACGAATCGAGAAGGACTGGCGGTGGCCCACCTCCAAAAAAGCCGAACCAAGCCACAGAGAAAATTATCTCGTTGTTCGAGGAGGATCCGAGTTTTTCTGGTCTTCAAGGTTTCGACTCAGGTGAGATATTAGCATATTTTAAAATTAGTGGTCATGTGATAGTTTGAACACATGCGTTGTAGGTACATTATTGTGACCGCCATCTTGGAAACGTTTTGTTTTAAAATGCAATCTAAACTCTTTGAAAAGCAAAAATAATTCTTGTTCCATTCACATATTGGAGGAAACGAAATATCAGCTGAGATAAGTACATTTTTCAATTAATTCTTCAAAAACTCATGTTTATAATTAAATACTAGATTTGTCTCGTCAGATATTTTTCAAATGCTTTAACTGATGGCTAGGTGTAGAACTGCATTCCCTTAACTATTCGTTCGCTCCCTAAGCAAAAAGTTAAAATAAACCTTCACCTTCAATTATTGTCTATTGTTGCTGAGGAGGATAATTATCTTGAGACACCAATGCTACTAATTAATAAAATGATAAACGCTGTTGCTTAATTTTTGAATTTATGATTATCCTAATTAATTTCTGCTTTCATTTTGTTTCACCTAACTTTGTTATATTTAGCAACTTATTTATAAATCAATTCATTTATTTATCACTTATTTATTTATCACTTATTTATTATATTTAGCAATTTATCAAGACAAATAACAACTTTCTTGTCTATCTGATTTATATTTATGCATGGTTCCTGCCCGCCTCAGTTAGCTTTGCTACCTGCGAGTGAAGTTTTGCGAATTGTATGTTTTTTGCTTTAAAACAAAAGTTGAAAGTGAACTATACGTACAAAGCTTGGTTTTGTTAAAATCTTAAAGCTAATTTTATATTCTACTTTATTTTCCCCAACAGTTTTGCAGGGAGGGTATACTTCAATTGAAATTGTTAGAAAACAAAAACTTTCTGAAGAAAAGACCAAAAAACATGGCTCATTTTAAGCAAAAGAAACTTCGAAAGCTGCCCAAAAATAATGATGATCATTTTCTTTTTATTAAAATAATAGATATATAAGTTAATGTTATTCTTTCCAACACTCACCTTCTAAAGAAAATTTTAACCTATGTGTATTCAAATTTATAGGAGAATTCCCAACAATTAATGTTGATGCAATTGGGCTTAGTACCAATTTTGAAAATATGACAGAAAGTCAAGCATCAGGACAAGGGATGATGGTCGTACCGGACGAAGCTCCAACACCACTATCAGATGTTGTAGCATTGGAACCCCAGGAAAAGGCCAGTGAGCAGGAAGGGCCACAAGAAGTGAAGCCTCGGGTTTCACTCAAACGCAAGATCACTTCTAGTGACCTTGTTAGAGCTCAGTTTGAGGCTTTAGAAATAAAAAAAGAAAATCTTTTGCTTAAGAAAGAAAAATTGAAACTCGAAATAGAGCTTTTAAAATGGAAATTAGAACAAAAGTGAGCAGTGCTGCTCAGTTTTAGTTGGCATTTAATTGCCTTTATTTTTTTATAGAAAAGATGTTTGGGGTTGAAATAAAAATAAAATACTTCACATTGTAAAGAAAAGTGGTCCCAGTAGCAAGTTATTTGGATACAATGAAGATTTTAAAGATTTAGGTATTATATTGTTATTAAATTTATTATATTGTCATTGAATATTGTTTTATCAGCCAGTGAGGATTAGCGTTTACCAATATTCGGAAAATTAATATTTGTGTTTTTTTAATTAGATTTAGTAACAAAAGGTTAAGTTTGAAATACCAGAGTTTGTGGTTAAAATAATGTTGTTCTAATAATTTTATTTACTGGTATATCAGGGTTCACACTGAGAATGATGAATGAAATTCAAATTGATTTTGGGATCCAAAAATGGGACTCGACTTGTACATGATATCGACTTATACACAAGCAATGATGGTACACCTTTTGAACTCTGAAAAGCAGTGTAACATTCTTGAATTTAGAGCAAAACACGTAAATTTGTTAGTTTAATGCAAACTCATCATATAGTTAATTTTAATAGCATGCATTTTCTCAAACAAAACCTAACTACTTCATCCCTTTATTTGACCCCGTTTCTAATAAGCCTTCAGTCTAGGGCATAAAAACCTAAGTAAACCCCCATCCCATGGGTGGTATATCTCTTTATATCTCTTCAGCAGAAGTCAGACATGTTTCTGTCAAATGAATACAAAGTATTTGGCAATTTTAATACTTTAAACTGCCTTAAATCAGGATATGTGCGATGTACGTATAATGCCGGCATTTTCTCGGCACATTTGTGGTCAATTATATTAAAATTTTATTCACCAAAAACCATGGCTCAAAAAATAAAAAAACTTCCATGACTTTTCCATGACCTTAGGCATTATTCCTAAATTCCATGAGTTTACCAGGCCTGGAAAATGCATTTACAAATTCCATGAATTTTCATGACTGTGTGAAGCCTGTATATGGAATTATCTGAAATCTAAAGTCCCCTTGTATCTCTTATGTTTTTTGTGGTGTCCATGTTAAGCATTCGTTGAAAATACTATTTTGTCAACAAATGATTTGAAGTCAATTAATTTTCTCCTCAAAACACTAATGTTTGATGTTTCTTTAAAATACCAGATGTGCATTTACTGATGATTACAATAAAACTGGTCTCAGAAATATAAACTTCTTTTTTTGAATTAATTTTTACTGTTTCTTTTTTAACCTTGGACATTGAAAAAGGATACCTGGAAAAATATGTTTTGCATTTCAAAGTATTTCAGTTTCATCCTTCGTAACATTTGCCAATAATGTTTTATTCATTCAAGATCTTTAGAACTAGTGTAAAATTACTGCTGTTTGATGTAATTGCTAAGAAAAAAAGGTTTGGCATATGTGATCTCTTAATGAGAGTCCTTGTTGGGGACCATTATACTCGATGTGGGGTGGATCTTCTTCTATAACTGCATCTTCCATTGGCTCTTTTAGTAGAACTGCAATGTTATGCAGTACTGCACAAGCCCCTACCACCTTACAGACCTTTTCTGGGTCCATGCGAATCTCTGAGTGGAGCACATGAAACCTCCTTTTCCAGCGCCCAAATGTTTGTTCTACAACTACCCTGGTTCTTGTATGGGAAGTATTGTATGCTTCTTGAGAGGGATTTTTTGGTCTTGTGTAAGGTGTCATCAAGAAGGGACGGCAACCATAGCCACTATCACCTAAGAGCCAGCCATCTTCAAGAATTGATGATCTAATAATACAAATACATATAATTGAATAATATAGAAATAATAAGTAATAAAAAGTTACAAACTATTATTAATGTTACCTCTCTAAATGCTGACAAACATTTGAGCTTCTAAACACATGGCTGTCATGAGCACTTCCAGGCCACTTGGCAACTACATTTGTGAATAACCCTGCAAACAAACAAAAACTTTACTAAAAATTTTACTCATAAATGAAAAATAATCTAATAATTCATATTTACTTTACACTTGCCACAACTTTCGAATAAGAATTTCATACATGAATGCATTTTTTTTTTAACAGAAATATATCACAAAATTATAGGATTGGGCTCTGTGACAAATAAAAATGTTGCTTTTTTACTACCCCCTTTCAAAAAAGAAACTCCAAATAACTAGTACACCTTGTGCTACAGAACACAACCATTTCATGATCATTTACTGGTTTTCATCTGCAATAATATATTTTCAAAACTACTTTTTTTTGGTGTCTTATTTAAAATTTTAATATAAGTGTTTTGTGGAAATTTTTGTCTTACATGCTTATTTCCAAAAATCCCAAGTGACACAGAACTTGAATGAAAAAAAAAACAAAGTCGCCCGGTATTGCTGCTACAAAACAACAGAAAGAAATACAGCAGTTAAGTTGTGATTTCATTGCTTAATCGATTAACAATTTATAATAAAACTCACTTGGGCCTCCTATATGTTAAGCTTGAACTCACCTTCATGGTCGCAAATGCCTTGTACATTAATGGAATGGTATCCTTTTCTATTGATGTAACCTTTTTCATCGTCCCGGGGAGCTTGTATTCGTATGTGGGTGCCATCTACACATCCAACAACAGCGGGAAAGCCAGCGACGTTATAAAAGTGGTTTTTGATGGATGTCAATTTATCGCCTGTTGGCCATTTTATGAACTCGGACTGCCTTTCGATCAAAGCATTTGTTACGGCCGTTATAGATCGCGAAACTGTGCCCTTGTCAAAGCCGAAAGTGTCTCCAATCACTTGAAGAAAAGCTCCACTTGCATAAAAACGCAATGCAATGAGAACTTGATCGATTGGCTCTAGTGCTTGGTTTCTTCGAGTACTTCGCATTAACTTATCTTTCAGCAAGTCGCAAATGAAGTTAATAGAATCTTTTCCAAATCTAAATCTACTTATGAGCTCTTCATTTGTATAATCATCTAGCGATTTTTGTTTTGGGCTAAACTTCCTCGGTCTCCTAGGCGTCGCAAGACGATCAAACAACAAATCCGCCATGTTGTTTTTCACAATTTTAATCGTGTATTAAGTAATTTAATCTTGCTCGCAAGCAGGTTTAAGTTTTAACCCTAGGTTAAGCATTTTTAATCCTAGTTTAACACAAATCACGCTTTCAGCAACGCAAACTAATCCTGGATTAGTTTAACCCTGGATTTAATCCTGGGTTAAAGTTAATCGGCTTTCGAACAACCGGGCCCTGAAGTTTAAAGTGGACTTTGTGAGTCAGAAAACCAATTTACACAGTATAAATGAATCTGGATACCACGTTAATTTTAATTCAGACGGCCGCACGACTAGAGTGTAAAGCTGAAGTTGCACAACTGTGATACTACAATAGTTCTGCATAATAAAATTATATTTCAGTTAATTAGTGAGTGCGATTTAAATGCAACATTAAACAAAATAAGGTTTAATAATTTAGGTTTTGCGCACATATTCTGGAGTAACTATTTTCTTTATGCAGTGTGTATACTTCTCCTGACCATACTTCAACATTAATCTACCACGTTTGGTTTTATTTTTCTTCATTCACTTACTATGACTAACACATATTTTCCTGGACACTAGTATACAGGAGAAGAATTGGGGCTAATCTTTAATTTGACACAACCTAAACAAGCCTAAAAATTGAAATATTTCACTGAGAGAGTATCATCCCAGATTGCTTTAGCTTGTAAGTAAAATTCAAAGTTATCTTACCAATGTGTTTCAGGTGAAACCAGATTTCCCTTAGAACCCAAGACACCCGTTTGATGCGGAGCATGAATGAGAAGACCTAAAACAAAACCGACAAGTCGGTAAAAAGATAGATCTTAACACTTAAACACTTTTTACAAAGGAATGACGAGCAATTTCACTCAACATATGTTAAGCCCTAGTTAGTAGATACGAACCGCTTCTCGGTATCAGCCGTAGCAAGTTGTAGAGCGTGTTACTAAAAACTGCAGCAAGTAACTAGCTGAGAGGTAGCGTTAATGGTTTTCATATCTTGAATGTCACAACGCAACAAGCACTAATAAATAGAAATGCAATAAAAAAACATCGTTTTCATATAATTGTTATACTCCAGAAAGCAGATTTAATTCAAAACATGGTAGAGAAACAAACTGCTGATAAGAAACTCTTGCAACAGAGCAATTATCCAGCTCCTTTGCAGTGAATTTTTCAGGCTGATCTTTCTCGCCTTTTTGCCTTAGAAAAGAATTGCACAAAAATCTATGTCCTGTTTTTCTTGATATGTTTTGTTCTCATTTTGGTCTAAAAATCCAGAAATATCGTCCCCGAAAAACTAATAAACCACGGCAAAGTCAAAACTTGTTTGAAAAAAGGCGGGAGGCGTACATTACCAAACTCATGATGCAGTACTACAAGGTATGTGATTGGCTGAAAGTATTTCTATCGGATCACTTCACTGCACCATTTTACCGTGAAGTGATATCATATCACTTTACTGATATGGTTTTTCTTCACGGCTTTATCACACGGATATCTACTCCAAATGTGTAATAAATAGAGGATATTGCATGGGTGTGCGGAGATACGGATTTTATCTTCGAGTGTTGATAATATCTCTTACGAGTGAGCAAAGCGAACGAGTGAGAGACGTTTTCAACACAAGAAGATTAAATCCGTATCTACAGGCGGCCATGTAATTTTCTTTTTCTTATATGAAATCTTTACAATCAAGCGAAATTAAATAAAAAGCAAAAATTATAAGCATAAGTATTTACTGTTCCTGTCTTGAGAACAATGAAGATAAATAATGGCTTTTAAACTTGCTGAAACAAGGAACAAGACTTTAATAATTATTCATAAACCTTTTATATTTTTTCTAAACACTGTGTTAGCTCTATATCAGCAACATCCACGAATCTGGAAGGCGTTTCTGTTTTTTTTTTTTCATTTTACAACGTTAACTATAGGTATGAACAGCATTTTAAAATTTTCGCTCGGGTCAAAAACAACAAACGTCTCAAAGCACCGCGGACGCGGACCATTGAAAACCGCGCTAAAATGCTAAAAGCTGATTGGTTCAAAAATGATATTACACGTGTTGATAAAAATGGTATCGCCACTGGGGAGAGTGGGGATATAATTTTTCTCATCTTGCTACTATTCGGTATACAACTGTATTTTATATAATAAATAAACGTACCTTGTTGTACTTTATAATGGAATTTTCAGTTATAACTATATTCATTGGCCAGGGCACCTTCAAAGAAAAATACCTCAATTAGATTAAAACATTTTGCTCTCTTCTTCAAGAAGCGTTCTCACTAGTAAAATGGTTTGATTTTTCTACGAAAAAGAAAGCATAAACTAAACATTAAAACTAACCAATGGAAAACTTCCTATCGGTATTACAAAGGCTGTTATCATTAATTAAAATTGTCAACAGCAAGTTCACAATAACTACCTTATTTAACGAAATAATACATACCCGATTTCGAAGTTCAAGAAAATCAAACATTTCAAGATCTAAAAAAGAATATGAAGAGAAGATTTTTAACGGTGTTCACACAACATCATTCAAGAGAACACATAATAAGATCACACATCACAATCGACTCATAACTGGCATCACTGACGGCGTGAGATGCGCAGACTTACCATTTATCTTAAACATGTCCGGTATACACTTGAGGGCAAAGGAAAGATGTTGAACATGCTCAGTGGTGTCCATATACACAGACATCTGCAGTGCTCTGCTGATTATGTTGTTGAGTACAGTGGGAGTGCAAAGTTCGTGGGGAGTCAAACCTGAAGAAACCTAAAAGAAACGGTGTAAGACAAACGGTAGTCCGTAACATTATCACTTTGAGAAAAACACTATACTACACAAACACGTCTAGAATCTGTACTAGCCAGAATACAAAAAGTGTTGTAATAATCACTGCTTCATAGTATGATATATGAGCATTTACCATAACATTATGTTATGGCTAGTTCTTAAGAAATTCTTTCTTTTCATAGAAAGTATTTCTATTTGTGTTAAAGATGTCAATCACTTCCATCTCATTTAACACGGTTGTCTGATCCCTAACACTGAGGTACCGTTTGGTGGACATAAGCGTACATGTAACCTTGGATCTTCAATTCAACTAGCCTGCAATGCAGACGAACTAAACACTGTAAAGTACGTCTGCTAAACAATGCAACTATTTGTGTATTGAACCTACCACGAAATACTCAAACTTGAGTAGTCAAATCTGATTGGTTTACTGTATAACATTTCTGTCTTATTATCTAATTGCTTTATAGCGCCATTTCCTGTCAAACACGCAAAACAAAAATGTCGCGTTCAGTGAGGATCGATGGATTAAAGGTTTTTTGAAGTCGTAAGTACACAATTTGAAATCGAAAGTCTTTCTACCTGAACAGCAGAAGGCAATTTTAGTGAGCAAATTTAAATTAAATTTCAATTTTAATAGGCTTTAAATGCCTTTTTTGATGGTAATGTTTTTGTAAATATTCTTTAATGTGGAAAAACCTGCATCGCTCCGTTCGAGAGCACATCTTTTCCCTATCTTGCATTGTTCGTAAAAATACTTTCCAAATTTTGTCCATCTTCTTCACGTTGTCGATTAGACTTAAATTTTTTGAAGTGTTTATAGGCATCCTGTCTGAGCTGGATCGCTAACAATAAAAGGCCAAGCTCTCAAGCTCTCCAATCATATCGAACTTTCCTTTTCCTTTGACAAGATACCTATCGTTGCTATTAAACATTTCTCCAGAGCAAAAGACACAAGTCATCTGTCGGAAACGATTTGAAAAACACAAATTTCTTATTAAACGGAAATGCATTTGCTTTGATTCTCCAATGAAATTTTGCGCTGTATGCTACAAATAAGCAACCAATCAGATTTGCCTACTCGAATTTGAGTTTTTCGTGTGCGGTTCAATACACGAAACGGCACGCTGATTAGCAGAAGTACTTTACAGTATTTAGTTCGTCGGCATTGCAGGCAACATTTCAACTTTTCCTAAACTAGTTTCAGACTCTAAGTGTGGGCGGTCGATTCCTGAAATATTTTTATCCGATAATGCAACAGTCAGAGTCAATCTTGCTTTTCTTATATTTCTTCTACTTTTGTCCCGCGCTTGTGATATATCAACATCAACAGAAACGAAGGATTTCAACACAAAGTAGCACAAGGAAAGAAAGAGATTTTGCCGCGATTTCGTAGTGTTACCATAAAATTGGCACGTGCGCATTGGCACTGCATATGATACTTCATGGGGAGTCCTGCAGACTAGATACTTTTCGGTTACGTGTGGACCCTGGAACTTTTAAACCAGAATGTGACCAACAACAAAGTAGTTGCGGATACAAAATATCTGAATAACTGTGGACGGGGCCAGACAATAAAATCACCATTGTTCAAAGCACACTGAAACTTATTACTTTATATGGAGAAAATCTTATAATGCATGACTATTTTTGTATTAAAAGGAACATTTTTTTTTATTGACTACACGGCAGTCTTGAAGCTTAAACTAGTTTACCGCTAGTTAGTTTTCTAGTCTTGAGTTGAGTTTGTATCCTGTTTCTATATAGTAAAATTCATTTCAAACAAGTTTTACCTTTTCAAACAGCTGCTCTGATAATGAAAGGGCAAACTCGCCGTCCTCCATGAACAGAATCCTCCTGAACAAATCAAATTGGATTTGAATTTGCAAATCTTCCATGAAGTAGCTGACTATTGCTGCGTTCACTAAGGAAATCCTAAGACGAGGACGAAACGCTTAATTAACTTTTTTGTTTAAAAAAATAAGCACTGTTCATCAGGTTCACTTCAATAATTACTTCTCCAATACATAAAATCTATCTTCGTTTGCAAGCGAACTAAATCAAAAAATTTGGTGGCTATGAATTAAATAAAATGTTATGTTTAAATACTGGGAATAAAATTGTCCGGAACTAAATTCCCCGCTTTCAATAAACTTACTGGGCAAGAAGCGGAGCTGTCACTGATCTCTGTAGAAGAATGGGAAGAGACAGCTGCTCGGCGGCATCTATGTCTTCATCCATAGCATCTGCATTTTAAATGGGATAAAACGTACAAAACTTTACGAAAAGTAATCACAGGACAAATATTTATTGAGCGTAACAACATCTATTGTCATTAATAGTTTGGCATGAAAGTATATGTATCACACTTATGAAAATATATGTGCCACAGATAGTTTCTTTTCGCAGTTTCATTAAATAACATCTGAAGCGTCGGTATGATCTAAAATAATGTCATCACAGTCATAATATTATTTCATTTATGTGTGTTTGAATGCTAATGCTTAGAAAAGTCATATGATACCTTGTTGACTTGATATGAGAAGGACGCGTTCCAGAAGACTGGATATTGGTTTTTGGTCTATATTGGAAACAAATTGAAAATCCGTTAATGAACCATCAATTTAACAGATATATAAAGCAAGAATAGGAAATTTTATCTTCTACTACTGGAGTATGTTTTCGACATAAGGCTCAGATCTACTGAATAATACCAAATGTGAGTCATATGTGAAACAACAACAAGCGGCTCGGCCCA